>VDFB02298831.1:0-61744 GCA_007258455.2 Sequoia sempervirens | reverse complement strand
GTGAGGAGCGCCTCATCAAAATTTCAACTCAATCGGAGCATGGGAGCTATCAGAAACATGAGCTTTCTATTTATAGTAAGCCACCTTCAGAAAAGGCTATAAATAGCAGGGTGACTAAAAGTGGCAGTGTCGACAAGTCGATAAAATCATAAGGATGCTACGTTCAAAATTTCAAGTTGATCCGAGCTTCAGAGGCGCAAATTCAGAGAACTTACTATAAATAGCAGGGCACGATGCTGGCGAGGATGATAAAAATTCGTCTAAGTCTGGAGTCTCGTCCAGCAGGCATAGGAAAATGCGCCCATCTCAGCTAGAGGCATGAAAAATTTTCAAGGCATGTGAGTTCATCCTTCACACAGGGCAAAATGCGCCCAAGACACCAGAAGTCAAAGAAAGTCAACGAAATTTCATCCTGCTCAGGGGTCCAAATGCGCCCAAGATGAAAGAGGGAAAGTTGAAAATTTTTCTAAGGCATGGAAATCCGCCTCACCCTCCAAAATGCGCCCATCCTCCACCATGGGCAAAATGCGCCCAAAACACAAAGGAGTCAAAGTGGTCAAAGATTGTTCATCCTTCTCCAAGGCTAAAATGCGCCCAAACTGGGCCATGTAAGGACAAAACATGGAAGTTGAAAGGTCACCCAAGGACGTTGGAGATTGTTCATCCTTCACACACATCAAAATGCGCCCAAGGTAGGAGAGGGTCAACGAAGTCAAAGTTTCTATCCTTCATCACATGCAAAATGCGCCCAACTTGCAAACTCGTCCTCCTTAGGGGGTAAAATGCGCCCAAATCATGCATGTCAAGACGAAATAAAGAAGGTGAAGGGTCACAAGGCGTGGTGGCAAGTTTCATCCTCCTCCTACAAGGAAATGCGCCCATGTTTCAATGTAAAAGGTAATTAAAGGTGGTAATTAAGGTGAAAAGTTTACCAAAACGTGGTGAGAAGTGGTAAAAGGTGGACGTTATCCTCCTTTACACTAAGAATGCGCCCAAGGTGGTGGGCCTTAGTGAAAGCTTTGCTAGGCGTGTGAAGGGAGTTATAAGGCGTTGGAATTTCCTAAGGCGTGGAAAATATTTGAAGGGGTTAAGAATAAAGTGTGATGTGCGCCTAGGAAGGGAGTTATAAGGCGTTGGAATATGTTAGAATATATTTCATGGCATTGAAAATAAAGTGCTAAGTGAAGTATGCGCCAATGTTTGAAGGGAGTTATAAGGTGATTTTAAAAATCTTGAGGACATTGAAATTAAAATGAAGTGTGTTAGGCGCCTCAGGGGAAGAAAGTAAAATATTTTCTAAGTGTTGAAAATTTGCCTAGGCGTTGGGACCTTTTAATGAATATTTTCCAAGTATGAAATGATATGGATGAAGTGAAGATAAAATGTACAAGGCGTGCCGGGAATGAATGAAGTTGATAAAAAAATTCCTCTCCACTGGCAATCAACAAAATTTTCTAAGGCAAAGTTTTCAAAAGTGCAAGAGGATTTTAAAATATTTTCTAAGGAAAATTATTTTTTTTCCTTGAAAATATGCCTAGAACTAAGATGATAAAATTTTCCGAGGCAAGCAACTTTTCTCAGTGATGGAGTCAAAGATGATGATAACGCAAGGTGATTCAATTTTTCAAGAAGTCAGAGCAACACAAAGTGATCACGGGCGAAGAACGAGTTTAAAATGATGGAAATAATATATTTTTCTAAGGTTCAAAATTCGAAAAATTAAATGAACCCGTTCGTTGGGTACCCATGAATTCGAGACATTCTGACGAAAATTTTCTTCTGGGTACTGGACGTTTGCGATGATGAATGGATTTCCAAATCTTTCAAGCTTCGCCGACACTTTTTCAGTGAAGAATTTAATCAGTGCTCGAATTGTGGATTTTCCTAAGGGAGAATTTTAAGTTTTCTAAGGCAAATTTGAATAAAATGAGTTTTCAGAGTGAATTTTCTTCGAACGATGAATCTAAAGGGAATTGCCTAGATGATTTTGATTAAACTCTTCGAAGATGAATTTTCCAGAGCAGATGATGAAGTTAAAAATTCGAATTCAAGTGACAGAGCTCCGGCTGGTGAGTTAAAAAGGATGAATTAAATCAAATTTTCGAAAGCAAAATCCAGAACGCCAGTCAAAGTCAAGTTTCTAGAAGAATAATATTCCCGACGACTGGAGACAAGTGTCAGAAACACCAGAGAGGGAAAATTCGAATTCTTGAAGTGGAGTAGTGGAGTTTAATGGCACTGGCTAAAATTAACGTCTTCTAGAATTTGAATTTTAGCTATAAAATGAGCAAGTTTTTCACTCACTTTCACAGCTGAGAAAGGCGAATTTGCTAAGTCTAAGTGAGTTGCTGAAGTTTGAAAGAGTTCGAATTTTGCTGAGGAATTGAGTTTGTGCTGAGAGAAGGCGCCTTGAGTTTGCTGAGAGTTGAAGAAGACGTCTTGAAGCTTGAAAAAGGTACGCCATTGTCAAAGTACAGAGGTGTTTGCTGCAATTGAAGTTGCTTGAAAGAGGTACGCCATTGCTGAAAGCTTGAGAAGTACGGCCTTGCTAGTGTTGAAGTTTGAAATCTGATTTGCTTAGTTGAAGTTGCTGGTTAAAGGACGCCTTGTATTGAGTTGAAATATTGAGAACTTTAAAAGTACGGACTTGCAAGTGTGAGATTGCTGATTGCTGATACGAAGTGGTTGAAGTTGAAATTGCTGATTGCTGATTGTGAAGTAAAGTTGTCAAAGTTCACTTAGAAATCTGCTCTAAGTGTCGGAATTCAAATTTATTCAAGGAAGAAGCTGAGGTTTGCAAACATGAAAATTATTGCAGCTTCTAGAATCCGACTGCAGCCCCTACAATGTCTTATTTTATTTAATTTAATTGCTGATGAATGATTGTTATGTTGCAGATGGCTGAAGCAAGGACAACCGGAAAGGACAATGGTGCCTCAAGACAGGCTACGATCAAGAGGCTCAGCAAAACATTCATGCCAGAGTCGAAGTTTATTTCAAAGCTGGGCAAGTTGACAGACACCAATTTGGGCTCCGTCAACTTGGAGGCCTTCAAGAACAGGTTGTTTGGAATTGGAAGTCATCGGGCTTCGGTCACTTCGCACAACATCGTCCGAAGTGGACTATATGCAGCTGCTGGTTTTCCGCCAGCCATTCAGTGCTCAGAGCTTATAATGGAGTGCGCCAACTGCTACGAGAAGGAACACCGGTCGATCACGTCACCAGATGGCCAAGTGCTTGCCAACCTCACTCCGGCAGCCATTGGTGAGGCTTTCGGGATCCCGGTGCATAGAAACATGATTTACAAGTCCAGGGAGCGAGCGGAGCGGATGTATGCTTCAGCTTTCGAGAGATGCATGGATACAATTAACACTCACTGGATGAGCACTCCAAAGCCATCTCATGCGAAGTTGCCGAAGCAGATCATAGCAGAGGACCTGAAACAGGAGTACTGTGATCTCATCATGATGCTGAGCAGGGTAGGTGGTTGCCCTCAGTCTTATATTTTTGAGCCGTGGATGTTTTATTACATCAACCTGCTGTTGGAAGGCAAGGATTATGTCAATTGGGCTGAGATGATCAGCGATAACATACATGAGCAACTCCTGAGCCTAAGGAGGACTAAAACGTTCTACATGAGCTCCTATCTTGTTTACATGTTGGCACGAATGACGAGGTACAGAGGGATTTCTTACAAGGAACCCGTCGGTTGTGGCTCCCATCAATTCAAGATTCATGAGGCGTGTACACAGTTGCACCTGTCGAGCACAACCCACTACAAACGTGTGAACGATTCATTCACCATGTACATCACGAGGTTACTTCAGGAGAGATTACATCACAAAATTTCTAGAGATGCCCAGGAGCTGATTGAGAGGTATGGGTGCTGGTTTATACAATTTCCGAGATTTTCATACATTAGGCTGCAAGGATTTTCTTCATACCCATATAGGCTGCCTAAGTACCCAACCGATAAGATAATAATGCTAGAGGTAGCTAGACAGTTGCTTGCCTTTGACAAAATCCAGAAGAAGAAGAAGAAAGGAGGGATAGAGTTTCCAATTGTGATGGGCAACTCGGATGAGGTGTGTCCGTCGATACAGGCAGCTAGAGAAGCTGAGAGTGAGCTTCAGTTTTACCACTTGGCATATCATACAAGCCAACAGCATTATGACCCACACCATAACATCAATTGGGTTCTGTCGGAGGAGTTTAAACATAAGGCCACCATTGAGGATTATTGGGCTGATGCAGTTGATGAAATTGAAGTAAGGAAAAGGATGTTTTCTCGGTTGCCGATTACTCTGATCAGGGAGTGTGAGGTAGTTCCAGTTCCGGACCAAGTCAGCGAGGATATGGATGTAGTCCACCCGGATTATGCAGCTGTTCGGGACACTCCACTTCCGCCTATTGATTGGTCAGAGCCCGAGGTTGCTGATCTTGATACTCTTTCCATCCCAGTTATGACATTCACCAGGGCATGGGTTGATGAAGGTGGGCGGTTGAAGGTATTGGGTCAGTGCCTTGACTGGCCTACAACTTGATGGAGATCACCGGGACACCCACCCGCGAGGAAGGAAGAAGCAGTTACCACGAGGTCGAGTCGAGGAAAGAAAGAATTAGTTGATGAGCCTCCCGCGAGTCACGGTGGCGATCTGCAGATTGGAACTACGTTCTCCAAGCATACAGGAGGTGTCTTTGTTTGCTGATCAGAGGGTTGCAATGAATCAGGTACCGGAGATACAGAGTGATATTCAGCCTCCACGGAGGGAGTCAACTGGCCAGAGTGCCAATGTACCTGTCAGGATTGATCAGCACGATGATG
The DNA here is from genome assembly GCA_007258455.2 of Sequoia sempervirens. Classification (NCBI taxonomy): domain Eukaryota; kingdom Viridiplantae; phylum Streptophyta; class Pinopsida; order Cupressales; family Cupressaceae; genus Sequoia; species Sequoia sempervirens. The sequence goes on along the minus strand of VDFB02298831.1, from coordinate 56,919 downwards.
AGGGGACTATTACTGACCCTCAGTTTCAACAGGAGTTAGAGGCGGCCGCTAGCAGAAGAAGGTAAAAATGTCTAAGTCTGGAACTTCATCCAGAAGACATGGCAAAATGCGCCAGCTAGTGAGGAGGCATAAAAAAATTTCTAAGTATGAGGTATATCCTTCACACAGGACAAAATGCGCCCAAGATGCAAAAAGTCCAAGAAAAGTCAAAGAGGTTCATCCTTCAACCATGCTAAAATGCGCCCACTTTGAAAGAGTTATAGCAAAAAATTTCTAAGTGTTGGAAGCATCCTCCATCACCCTTCATTTGCGCCCATCCTCCATCAAGTGGGAAATGCGCCCAACAGCAAGCTGGTCAAAGGAAGTCAAAAGTTTTTGTCCTCCTCTATGCCTCAAATGCGCCCAAATGTATGCATGTGAGGACAAAGGAACGGAAGGTGAAGAGTCACCCAGGGGGCGTTGTAAGGAGTTTATCCACTAGCCATGTCTAAATGCGCCCAAAGAAGGAATAAGTCAATAAGTCAACATGTTTTGTCCTCCTCCACATCAAAAATGCGCTCAAGATGGAAGAAGACCAGCTAGGCGTTGCAAGTTCATCCTTCACTACATAGGAAATGCGCCTAAGTTAGAAGCTGGTCAACATTCTCCTCTCTCCTTTGAATGCGCCCAAATAAGGGCAAGTAAAGACAAAACAAGGTGGGGAATATTCCAAAGGAGGTGGCGTTGCAAACTTTCATCCTCCTAGACATGTAAAATGCGCCCAGCAAACAGAAAGGTCAAAGTGTCAACAAGTTTCGTCCTCCTACATGGGCAAAATGCGCCCAAAAGCCGCCATGTGAAGACAAAATACCAAGGGCGTTGGAAAATGTTTCATCCCTCAGTATATGCAAAATGCGCCCATCCTCCTCACCCCTCCAAATGCGCCCAAGTTTATGTGGTAAAAGGTAAGTGAATGGAGTGAAAGAAGGTGAATAAAGTAAAAAAATGCTTCATGGCGTGGTGAATACAAAGTTAATGCTAGGCGTTGGGGACTTAATAGAAGATATTGCTAGGCATGGCGTGGAAATTTAAGTGTCTTTCAAGGGAGGATAATATGCTAGGCGTGGTTTCAAATTTCTATAAGTGGTGTGCGCCCAAGGTTAGAGGTGTTAGAAAATTTTCTAAGGCGCATGAGGTGATGAAACAAAATGCTAGGCGCTTTTATTTTATTTTATTTTTCTCCAAGTGCTACTTGCGCCTGAGGTGCTATGTGTTAAAGGTGTTGAAGAGTTTTGCCTAGGCGTTGAAAATTTTATGGAGAATAAAATACAAAGGATGCATAATGCATGCCTGGGCGTTAAAATGTGCCAGGCATCTCTGTGAATAAAATTTTCTAGGTGAAGTTGGTATTTTCACAGGCAAAGTGGATCGAGCTGGATATAAAATTTTTAAGGCAAATTTTTTTTTCCAAAGAGATGATTTAAAAAAATTTCTAAGGCACAAAATATTTTCTCTCTTGGAGAAAAATGCCTAAGTCTGGAAAGGTGGTGAAGTGTTAGAAAATTTTTCAAAGGTGATGAGTTGCCACAGGTGAAGTCAGCGACTGCTAGCTGCACGGGTTGATAAAAAAATTTCCAAGTCAGAGCAAAATTCTCAGAAGGGATCGAAGAACGAGAACTAAATTGTTGAAAATTATTTTTTCCAAGGTTCAAAATTTCAGAAAATTAAATGAACCCGTTCGTTGGGTACCCATGAATTCGACGCGTTCTGAGGAAAATTTTCTTCTGGGTATTGGAGATTATCGATGAGGAATAGATTTTGAGGTCTTCCACAACTTGTCAAGGCCTTCGGGGTGAAGATTGTAAAGGGGCACCAGATTGATAAGTTTTCCGAAGGGAAAACTTGAAAAATTTTCTAAGGCAAAATGAAGAAAATGTGTTTTCAAGGTGAAATTCTCCAGACAACGAATTTGAAAGAAACTGCCTAGGTGAATTTGCTTAAATCCTTCATGAAGATAGTTTACTTAAGCCAGAGGTGGATAAAATCAAGGTTGACGGAGCTCCAGCAGGTAAAATGAAGTTCTCAAGGATGGAAATTTGGCTAAGGCATGGAGAATCATGAAGAAGGCAGAAGTTGGCTACTGGAGGCGATGAACGGTAAGTGAGTTAAGTTTATATCATGAAGTATTCTAATACCCCTCTCCTCGCTTGTTTTGCAGGAGGAATGTTGAAGCCTGAGCACGATGACTTGAAGTGATGAAGCACGATGAAGATGAGTCTCAACCTTCGAAGGAAGAAAAAGTTGCAAGAAATTGGCTAAGTGTTAACTCAAGTGACAAGGATGAAGATCCTCAAGTGGAAGAAGTCAAAGAACAAAGTCAAGAAGGAAGATCAAGGACAGTGTGAACGCGTCTGCAAACGGAATCTTCTAGAAGGATGATGGTGGACATTATGGTGCATTTATTACCCCACTCTCCTTTGTGGCGGTTTTTAGGGCAATATTATTTAGGGCTGAGGTGGCACGATTCTGGCCACTCTATTAATTGTAACCCTAGCCGTCTTTTGGGACTTGGCTAGCTATAAAAGGGGGAGTCCCCCTCATTTGTAATCTCATTAGAGTAGAAAGTTAGAATCAGAGTAGACATTGAGAGAGCATTAGAGCTAGATAGTGTAGCTTTGTAGAGCATTTTGCATCATTTGGAGAAGAAAGAAAGTTTTCCCTTTGAAAACTTTTGAAGAGATTGTTGTGTAACACATTTTATGATAATAAATCTTTTCATTGATGATGGAATTCGTCTTGTCATGAAATGCTAGCAAGGTTTCTTCTTCCTTTCGTATCCAAGTAGATTAAATTCATGCAAGTAGCTTACTTTGATGTGTGGTGTTTTATTGAGATAGCTTCGCTTTATTCCATACCACTAGCGGCTTGTTGATGATAAGTTCGCCTTGCGTGGTCGACTGGAGATTATTTTGTGTTTAACTTCGGTTGTAGTTTACGTACTTATATGCGTCGTTCTGATGGTGTATGTATGTTAAATTATAACTTGAACATCTTTTGCTATTTCCCTTGAAGATTGCACCGATTTTACTGAGGCTGTCCGATGGAGGCTAGGTGAAATCCGGTTGAAGTCTATTGAAATGAACCCCCACATATCCTGCATTTAGAATAGAATGTTAGTTTCTTAGGCCCTAAACCCCCTTTACTTTCCGCACATTTCCGGTTAGAATTAGGAAACTTGCGCTCACCTGCCAAATCATTTGAATCACACGAAAGCCCTTAGTCTACTGTTTGTTGTTAGCCGCCGAACAATTGTGTAAGTCCCCTTGAACATACCAGCAATATCACATCGAGCCAAACTGAGCCTATTCGCACTCAAGGAACCTTGGAGTTGAACGCACGAACTTTCTGGCAATCTTAGCGTGCGGAATACTTTGATCAAGAGAGAATAGGGAAGCCATTGGCAACTTTATTCTGTGTTGGTGCGGTCTCAAAAACCACGTCAACAGGTGGTTGCCCTCAGTCTTATATTTTTGAGCCGTGGATGTTTTATTACATCAACCTGGTGTTGGAAGGCAAGGATTATGTCAATTGGGCTGAGATGATCAGCGATAACATACATGAGCAACTCCTGAGCCTAAGGAGGACTAAAACGTTCTACATGAGCTCCTATCTTGTTTACATGTTGGCACGAATGACGAGGTACAGAGGAATTTCTTACAAGGAACCCGTCGGTTGTGGCTCTCATCAATTCAAGATCCATGAGGCGTGTACACAGTTGCACCTGTCGAGCACAACCCACTACAAACGTGTGAACGATTCATTCACCATGTACATCACGAGGCTACTTCAGGAGAGATTACATCACAGAATTTCTAGAGATGCCCAGGAGCTGATTGAGAGGTATGGGTGCTGGTTTATACAATTTCCGAGATTTTCATACATTAGGCTGCAAGGATTTTCTTCATACCCATATAGGCTTCCTAAGTACCCAACTGATAAGATAATAATGCTAGAGGTAGCTAGACAGTTGCTTGCCTTTGACAAAATCCAGAAGAAGAGGAAGAAAGGAGGGATAGAGTTTCCAATTGTGATGGGCAACTCGGATGAGGTGTGTCCTTCGATACAGGCAACTAGAGAAGCTGAAAGTGAGCTTCAGTTTTATCATTTCTCATATCATACTAGCCGATAGCACTATGACCCACACCATAACATCAATTGGGTTCTGTCGGAGGAGTTTAAACATAAGGCCACCATTGAGGATTATTGGGCTGATGCAGTTGATGAGATTGAAGTGAGGAAGAGAATGTTCTCTCGGTTGCCGATTACTCTGATCAGGGAGTGTGAGGTAGTTCCAGTTCCGGACCAGGTCAATGAGGACATGGATGTTGTTCATCCGACTATGCAGCTGTTCGGGATACTCCACTTCCGCCTATAGATTGGTCAGAGCCCGAGGTTGCTGATTTGGATACTCTTTCTATCCCGGTTATGACATTCACCAGGGCATGGGTTGACAGGAGAGTGAACAGATTGAAAAGTAGGTCAATTGCCTTGACTTACAACTTGATGGGAGATCACAGGACGCCCACCACAGGAAGGAAGAAACAGATTACAACGGTCCAGAGTCCAGAAAGAAAGAATTAGTTCAGCCGAGCCTCCACGAGTCACATGGGCAAAGACTTGGAGACACGCTCTCCCAAGCATACAGGAGGTGTCTTTGTTTGCTGATCGCAGAATTGCGAATCGTGCATCGGATACTGATGATATTTCTCCACGCGAGGGAGTCAATTGGCCAAGTGCCATGTACTTAGGGATTTGACAGCATGATGATGAGGGGACTATTACTGACCCTCAGTTTCAGCAGGAGATAGAGGCGGCCATGAATGATGGCGATGATGATGATATAGTGTCAGGAGACACTCAGCCACTCGAGGACAATGAGCCTCGCCAGAATGAGGAAGAAGTGGAACAGGTTAGAGAAGTCGAGGCACAGGAGCAGCAGCCCTTCGATATACTATATGAGGTGCCCGATTGGCTTAAGGACAGAATGCGAAGAAGCCCGAGTGAGGAGGTTGATCCAACAGTTGAGATGGAAGAGTTTTTGAACCGGATCAGTGCTCCTCCACCGAAGAAGAAGGCAAGAAAGTTCTCGAAGATCTCCACGGATGAGGATGGCTCTCGTACTCTTCACGTTGCTGTCCCACGAGTCGAGTGTGATCGGAATGAAGCAGCTCCTGAAAATTATGTGGTCACCACTCTTGACTTGGGACGCCCTACTGGTGCTCAGATTGTTGAGGAGTGTGATAACTCCTTCCTTGCCCTCAAAGATAGATTGTTCAAGAAAGAAGGAAAATATAAGAAGTTGAAACGAGAACACAAGGCGTTAGTTGGATATGTTCAGCAGTTGTCTCGTTCTCGAGGGCAGGATGTACCAGTGATAGAGCCTCCGGCGGATATTCCTAGAGAGTCGATCAGCGGCTTAGTAGAGTTGGGGAGGATGGCACAGGAGGCAGATAAATGGCTCACAGGAGTTCGTACTGAGACAGAGAAGTTTATGGAGGAACTTGCCTCTGCCTTTCAGCAGGCCTCTTCTATTTTTGGCACGGATGGATGCGGTGGATCATGCTTGGGGCGATGCTTCCATCTATCGTAGTAAGGTGATCCGCCTTGAGGTGTTGAGGCATGTGCCATTGCAGTTGCCGATTGATGGAGGTGTCATTCAGGGAATGACCGATATGATTTCTCTCGGTGGTATTCTTCGGCTATCACAGGGCGTGGCTTCTTCGATGCAGCACAGGCAGATTCAGCCAGGGTACACAAGGCCATGGCCAATATCATAGATGGAGTTCAGAACACTTTCGAGGCCATATTTGCTAGGCGGCTGAATCCAGATGAGATAATTTTTGATAATTTGAGGGGTTTGCTGGTTCCCTTCTTCGCAGATGTTAAGACCTTTGTACAGGATGACTTTGAAAATACTGCTACATTCTCCACTTTGATCCAGAACACGCAGGACTCCTTGGCTGCTTGGAGAAAATCTTGTACGAGGCACGAGCACTCAGTCACGGTGTTAGAGTTTCAGTTGGATTGTGTTCCGCCTATTTCAGTTCATGAGGTTGAGGCCGTACTTGGCAGATTTGTTGAGTTGGCAGTCAGAGAGAAGGCTAATGGGAACACACTACTGGACGAGGATCTTCTAGAAGACTGAGTATGGAGCATTTATTGCATTTGCTATTTTGGGAGTGAGTGGGAATCTTGATTCATTTAATGTACCACTCCCTATTCTGGCAGTTTTTAGGGTTAGGGCTGAGGTGGCACGATTCTGGCCACTCTATTGATTGTAACCCTAGCCGTCCTTTGGGACTTGGCTAGCTATAAAAGGGGGAGTCCCCCTCATTTGTAACACAATCAGAATATTAGAAGATCAGTTAGAATCAGAGTAGACATTGAGAGAGCTAGATAGTGTAGTATTGTAGAGCATTTTGCATAATTTGGAGAAGAAAGAAAGTTTTCCCTTTGAAAACTTTTGAGGAGATTGTTGTGTAACACATTTTATGATAATAGATCTTTTCATTGATGATGAAATTCGTCTTGTCATGAAATGCTAGCAAGGTTTCTTCTTCCTTTCGTATCCAAGTAGATTAGATTCATGCAAGTAGCTTACTTCGGTGTGTGGTGTTTTATCGAGATAGCTTCACTTTATTCCATACCACTAGCGGCTTGTTGATGATAAGTCTGCCTTGCGTGGTCAACTGGACATTATCTTGTGTTTAACTTCGGTTATGGCTTACATACTTATATGCGTTGTTCTGATGGTGTACGTATGTTAAACTATAACTTGAACACCTTTCGCTATCCCCTTTGAAGATTGCACCGATTTTGCTGAGGCTGTCCGACGGAGGCTAGGTGAAATCCGGTTGAAGTTTATTGAGACGAAGCCCCACATACCCTGCATTTAGAATAGAGTATAAATTTCTTAGGCCCTTATCCCCTTTACTTTCCGTACTTTCTGCTTAGTTTTAGGAGAGAGAGCACATTGCCAAATCATACACGTAAGAATTTCCCTTCAATATCATACATTAGCTGCTGACTGCAAGAAATCTGGACAATTGTGTAAGTCCCCTCGTACGAACACAGCAATACACATCAACCAAACTGGGTCTATTCGCACTAAAGGAACCTTGGAGTTGAACATGCGAACTTTCTCGCAATCTTAGCGCATGGAATACTTTGATCAAGACTACCATCACAACGATGCATAACTACCTATGAACCTTGATCGAAGTTAAGTACTAAAAGTCCAGTTGACCACACAAGACGTGCTTACCATCAGCAAGAACGTTAGTGGTATGGATAAAAGAAATTCACTTATATCAAGCATAAACATCCATGTCTAACTACAAGCATGAAATTAAGTTCCTAATTGAAGTCAAAGGAATAAGAAACCTCACGAACTATTCCAAACAAAGTTGAAATTCACCATCAATGAAAAGCTTTATTAAGAATAATCTTTTGTGACAATCTCTTACAAAATTCTCAAAGGGAGAATTCCCCTTCTTCAACAATGCAAATGAGAAACTACTCTAACTTAAAAGCTTCTACTCTCTATTCTGCTTCAACAATAGCTCTCTATTCTCTGATTCTATGACTACTAGAGTACAAATGAGGGGGACTCCCCCTTATATAGCTGGCCTGTTTGAACAGACGGCCCAGATCAAATTACAACGGAGGGCTCAGATTGAGCCACCTCAGCCCTAGACGAGTTTGCCCTAAAAACCACCAAAAGGTGGAGGAGTGGCGTCATAAATGCTCCTAAAAATAGCAGATTCCTCCTTTGACCACCATGAGCAATTAATGCCCACTAACCCTCTAGAAGATTCTCGTCCATGACCCGGATTCCTTTGCTCTTCTCTCTGACTGCGTACGCTATGAATCGTGCCAGCACTGCGTCGACCTCTTCTTCAGAAATTGATGGAGTAAGATTCAGCCGATACTCCAAGATGGCTACCATTTGTTCGTGCTTCTCACAAGATTTTTCCCAAGTCTCCATAGAATCTTGCGTGCTCTGAATGATTGTTGAAAACGTGGAGATGTTTTCAAAATCCAGCTGGGAAAATGTCCTCATCTCTGTAAAGAATGGCTGCAATCTTGCCCTTAGTCCTTCTGCATCTACCTCCTCATGCGTAAGCCTTCTTGCGAATACTGATTCCAAAGTGTTGAGAATACTCTCGCGAATATTCCTCATAGCCTTTCTGATCTTGGAGGACTCCATTGCCGCAGTGTCAAAGAAACTCTTCCCTGTGAACACTGATGAATGCCATCCACGGAAGTCATATCTATCACCCGCTTGAATTACCCCTTCATTCACCAGAGTTTGCGTGGGAACACGCATCAAAACTGCAAGACGTGGGATAGTATTGTCTTGAAAGATGTGGGTATCTCCCCAAGCCTGCTCAACATCATCCAAACGTGAAAGAATACCGGAAGCATTTTGGAATGCTGAGACGAGATCCGCCATGAACTTTTCTGCCTCAGCACGGACACCATTCACCCACTTATCTCCTTCTCGTACAGCCCTCTTCACTTCTTCTAAGCCGCTGATCGGCTCACGTGGCACCTCTGGTGGAAGTTCTGCTGCTGGATTACCTTGAGCAACAGGATGTGCGAGATTTTGCACATACTCAACCAATGCTCTGTGCTCTTTCTTTAACCTCTTATACTTTCCTTCTTTCTTCACCAGTCTATCTTTTAATGCCTGAAACGAACTTTCAGCTTCTTCCACCACCTGCGCTCCTGAAGGGCGTCCCAACTCAATTGTGGTGATTGTGTACTTCTCCGGCATTGGATCACTCAAATCGTGATCTTCTCTTGGGGCAGCGATATGAAGGCTGCGAGAACCGGCCTCATTTGTTTCCATCCTTGTATATTTTCTCGCCCTCTTCCGCTTTGGCAACTTGCTTGTTCTATTCAAGAGTTCTTCCATTTCAATTGCTAGGTTGGCGTCATCATCCTGGTCCCTTCGGATTGCCTGTGAAAGCCAATTTCGTTGAATATCATAGATGATCAAGGGCTGCTCCTCAGTGGCTTCCACTTCTCGAACTTCTTCCCGAGCAGTATTTGTTGGAGGCTCAATTATCTCGACCTCTTGATCACTTCCCTCATGCGTCCCAGCATCTTCTTCTCCGAAGGAAAAGTCAAAGTGGGTGTCCATATCTGTTTCTTCCCCTTCATCTCGCTTACTGGCAGCTTCAGGATCATTCACACTCTGATTATCTACCTCCCTTGGCACTGGTTGGTTAATTTCTCCATCCTCCAGTTCTTCATTTCTTTTAGCTCTCTGACTGGCAAATAACGAAACTTCACGTACACTGGAAGCATGAGACACCAACTGAGTTGAGGACGTGTCCTCCGATCCCTGAGGCTCTGGCTGAACGGGCTCCCTCCCTTTTGATTCTGGACCTCGTGTGAGTTGCTTCTTCCTCTTGGCCACCACCGGCGGTCTTCTATCACCCATGAGGTCATACGTGAGGGCGACTGACCTCCTCCTTAATCTGTTAACCCGCTCAGCCACCCAAGCTCTAGTGAATGTCATGACTGGGATAGACAAGGTGTCTAGATCCACAATCTCTGGTTCGGCCCAATCTATTGGTGGCATCGGAGCGTTCTTTACCGTTTCATAATCTGGATGGGTGACCCTAGTATCCTCCTCAAGTTGATCCGGCACCTTAATCACCTCACACTCCCTGATTAGCTTTAGAGGCAGCCTCGAAAACATCCTTCTCCTGATTTCATCCTCGCTCCCAGCATTTGCCCAAAAGTCCTACATGTGAGCCTTGTGTTTATATTCTTCTCCTTGAACCGTTCCACTCATTCCCTTAGGATCAAAACTCTGTCGGCTGGTATAAAGGGTCAACTTGTAGAATTTCAGCTCATCCTCGGCCTCTTTGGCTGCTTGTAAGGTAGGGCATTCCTCGAGTGAATTTCCCAACACAATGGGAAAATGAAGACCTCCCTTCTTCTTTCGCCTTATAATTTTGTCGTAGGCCACCAATTGCCTAGACAACTCGAGTAGGATCATTCTGTTAGTGGGGTACCTAGGCAGTTTGTACACATATGAATCGTACCCCGGCAGCCTCAAATAGGTAAATTTTGGGAATTGGATGAACCAACACCCATATTCTTCGATCAGCGCCTGAGCCTCCTCGGATAACCTCTGCTGTAGCCTTTGCTAAAGGGTTCTCGTGATGTACATGGTAAAGGCATCATTCACTCTTTGAAAGTCACCAGTGTGAGTAAGATGCAACTGTCTGCACGACTGGTGGATCTTAAAATGATTGTAGCCGTAGCCAATTGGCTCCTGGTACGCCAATCCTCTGTACTTAGTCATTCGAGCTAACATGTAAATGACATATGAGCTCATATAAAATGTTTTTGCTCTTCTAAGGCTCTGGAACTGCTCATCGATGTTATCACTGATCATCTTCGCCCAGTTTACTTGCCCGTTCCCCTCAAGCACTACACTGATGTAAAAGAACATCCATGGCTCGAATATGAATGACTGTGGGCTGCCATTGACCCTGCTGAGCAACATAATGATGTCGCAGTACTCTTGCTTCAGCTCCTCTGAGATTATTTGTTTCGGTAGCCTGGCAGCAGGTGGCTTTGGCTTGCGCATCCATGAGGTGTTTATTCTTTTCATGCACTGCTCAAAGGTGGTGGTGTACATCTTATCTGCCTTGGCCTTGGACTTATACAACATATTGTCTGTAGCGAGGATTCCAAACGCCTCGCCAATCGCATCGGAGCGAAAATAGCCATGATCAAACCATCAGGAGAGGTGATAGTCCGATCCTCAGAATTGTAGCAGTTGGCGCCCTCCATGATCAACTCGGGACAACGGACCGCTGGTTGGAACCCTGCTGCATTGTACAATCCGCTCTTGACGATGTTACGTGACGCATCTGTCGGAAGGTTGCCACCCTGCCCATACATTCTGCGTATGAATGCCTCGAGGTTGAATGGCCCGAGATTGGTATCTGTCAGGTTTCCATGCTTTGAGATGATCTTAGATTCCGGGATGAAAGACTTCTTTAGACTCTTGATTTTCGCCTGCCTGGAGGCGTTCTCCTTAACAGCTTCATTGTTTGCAGCCTTAGCTGCAGCCTTGCTAGTTCCAGCAGTGTCAGCCATCTGCAAAACAAAAGCGAATATTACTCCATCAACTTTTTTAAAACAACAATCACGTGAGGTGGTTGGCGGTTGGAGTTGGCTGCAAAAATAAATACAAGTTAGTAGCGTTAGCAGCCAACTTTGACTTCTCAAGAATTAAACTTCAACCTCCAATCAACTCGCAGCCAGAAGAAATATTCAACTTCTCACAAGAAATTAACTCTATCAATTTCAACTTCGAAAAAGCGTGTTAAGTTTCAGCAATATTTAAAATCAGCAAGCCTTCGAATTAAATTACCAAGTCAGCTCTTCGACAGTTATACATCAGCAACTTCGAAGAGTTCACAATTTAAATAAGTCCGAGAGTTCTTAAACGAACAAGTTAAATCAGCAAGCTTCGACAATTTAAAATCAACTTTTCGAGAGTTATAAATCAGCAACTTCGAAAAGCAATCGAAAATCAGCACTTCGAAAATTATAAAACAGCAACTTCGAAGGCATTACAATTTAAATCCAATTCGATTCTAACACTCAGCAATTTCAAACAACTTCGAAAAATTAAAGCTCAAGCAATCTCGAATTCAAACAATTTCAACTTTCAGCATAAATAAATGATTTCAGCATAAAACATTTCGACTTTCAGCAAAATAAAAAGTTTCAGCAATTTCGAATACATACCTCAACCACGTGAAGAAATAAAAATGCTAAACTCTTTTACTTCGAAGCACTTCGCAACTTGCAACTCCGAATCTCAGCAACTTCAAGAAATCAACTTTCAGCAACTTCAGTCTCTTGCAAAAATCGAACTTAGCACCTCAATCTTTCAGCAACTCTCAAATGAAATCTCACAACTCAACTTGCCAGCATAAATTTCAACTTCGAATCTTGTGAGACGAGAATGAAAATCCTCAGAGTTTTATAGCAAAAGGCTGGCGCTAATTTTAGCAGATGCCTTTTATTCCCTTCATCATGACTGACGCGTTTGCTAATTTTAAAAGGGAATATTCCAGTCGTCAGGCAGTTGTTATGACAATTTGCTATTCGGGGAGATTCTTTCCTCGATTAAAATTTAAAATTCCCTCCCGACTGCCAGTTACCTCCAGTAATTTCGAGAAAATCATTTTTACATCGATTTGAAGTTATCTCAACTGCATTTTAAAATGGCACTTTTAATTTATTAGAAATTTAATTTAATCGCCATTTTAAATTTATTTCTTCAACGCACTTTAAAAATTTGATATCAATCGCCGAAACTGGCTAGGCATAACTTTATTTTCCATCCATAACTGACTTCCAAAATAAATTCCCCTCGTTAAATCGTCCGAAATTTTGAAATTTCATGGGTTAAAACTAAAGGGGGAATTTAATATTAGACTTAGGAAAATAATTAATTAATTAATTAAATTAATTTCTCCGTCTTGCTAAGAGAAATTTTAATTTCTTCCAAACGCCTTTCAATTTAATCGTGCTTTAGAAAATTTAAACGCCTTTGAATTTTAAGAAAATCACCAGTGATTTTAAAAGGGGGAGATATTTAATTTTTTTATCAAAGCGCTTATTATACTTTATTTCCAACGCCCCTTTAAAATTTTCTTTGATGCCTTTTAATAATTATTGCTTGATTTTCTTTGACTGTTAAATCGTTTTTTTTTTAAACCTTGACTTTTGAACGCCTTTTTAATTTATGTCAAACTTGGGCGCAAATGAGGTAAGCAACTTCGAGTTTCATCATCCCAGGCGCATTCTCCATGTTGAGTTTTCAGTTTGGGCGTATGTAGTGTATTCCAGATCCTCCTCCAGGCGCGTATAAGATCTCCAGCTTGCATCTTGTTCCTTGGGCGCAAATGAGTGCTGAGGCTTTCAGCTTTGGTCACTTAGAAACTTTTATATCATGCCTTTTTTTTAAGGCGCATTTAGATCATGGTAATTCCAGTTTTGACATGGGCGCATATGGCATAGCCCTCTTCAGATTTGAACTCTTAACATTTCTCATCTTCATCTTGTGGCGCATATTCAAGGGTGAGTTTTCAGTTTTCAACCAGCTTGAGGTCTTTAGGCGCAAATCCCACTTCAAGCCTCCAATTTGATCACAGGCGCGTTCTACATGAGCAACTTCCAATTTTGCCTTTTTGCCTTTGCCCGCCTCCTCTTTCATCATGGGCGCATATCACAGATGACACTTCCAGTTTGACTTGCAAATACCCCACAGGCAGCCATAGGCACATATGCCATGCCCAGCTTTGTGTTTAGAGAGAGGCGCACTTGGGAGTGCCAACTTCCAGTTTAATCATTCATCTTCAAGGGCGCATATGAGTAGCGAAGCTTTCACTTTTTAAACGCCTTAATAGATTTTCTTGTTCTTTGGGGCGCATTTAGCACATAGTGCTTTTAACTTCAAGAGGGGCGCAAAAGATGTGCTGAACTTCTAGTTTTGTCAAGAGGGGCGCATATGACAGTCAACTTCCATTGTACATCTTAGGCGCATATTAGACCCCCTGCTTTTATTTTAATGACTTAGGCGCATTTTACCTATCAAGCTTCCACCTTAGGCACTTAGGCGCATTTGGCATATGGAAGGTTTCACTTTTTGGCACTTAGACAAAATCTCATCACTTTACCCCTCTTGTCTTCCGGGGCGCATTTCATACTAGCACCTTCCAATTTGTCATAGGCGCATTCTAGTGGTGATACTTTTAACTTAACGCCCTAGATACTTACCTTGCTTGCCTAACACCCAGGGGCGCATATAACATGCCAAGCTTTCATTTTTTTGACTAGGCGCAAATCACCCATCTAGCTTCAAGGCGCATTTTATACATCCAACTTTCAATTTCACCCATGGGCGCATATAGATGGGTCTCCGTCTAGTTTTGACTAGGGGCGCATTTGACTCATCACATTTCATTTTGCCATAGGCGTACTCAAGATGGGGTGCATTTGAGGGGTCAAACATTCACTTAAAATGCCTTAGATTATTATTTTTTTTTTTACTTTTAACTCCTTTATAGACCCAGGCGCACCCTTATGCTTGAGCTTTCAATTTATAGCTAAGGCGCGTTGAACTTCAAATCTGAGGAGGGGCGCATATGGCATGTACAACATCCAGACGCATTTAGACTATGGAGGTCTCAATTTTGGCTTAGGCGCATTTTACCCACCAAGGTTTCATTTTTGGCACTTAGGCGCATTTTACCCACCAAGGTTTCATTTTTGGCACTTAGGCGCATTTTGATGGGTGAACTTTTAATTTCCAACACTTAGTGAAATTTCCGCCTCTGTTCAGCCTTCGAAGTGAGCTTCAATGCCGGACTTGAAATTTTATCCATTTTAGCAAATTTTACGCCCTCTGCCAGATTTAAGTTGATTTTCCTTTGTCAACCCTAATTCGCCCTGACTTTCTATTTTTAGAAAGTTCCTTAAATCTTGTGCCGTTGACTGAATCCTCACTCCGGAAAGCCTGATTTTCACCTTGCTCTGAATTTTGACTGACCTGGTGCTGTCGATGCCTGATGCCCGTTTGCGCCTGCTATTTTTAGCAACCTGCTAAAAATAGAAATTTCTCAGAAAGTCTCCAAACTTCATATGCCAGATGCCTGAAGCGTGGTGATTGTGACTGGAAGCTGCTTCTGCGTGAATGTCGGGTTCCGCCCTTGATTTTAGGAAACCCTAATTGACATGCTAAAAATAGAGACTATCTGATTCTTCATTCTCTGTAACTCCGATTGCCTTGGAATTCGCGCCACGGATTACCTGTCACATGCTTGACCTGTGCTCGCTGAGATCTGGTGCCAACCTGCCAATTATAACCGCTACTGAAGTGACTTACTATTTATAGTAAGTGCCCGTTTCTGAGGCTTCCTTTGCTCCGTTTGCTTTGAAATTTGGACAGTGTGCCCGTCGTTGGTGAACTTCCTGTGTATGCTGATGCCGAGATCAACTTTCTATTTATAGCCTGCATCTGGAACATTTTACTAAAAATAGCAAGTTCTCTGATTGCCTTCAAATTTTGCCAGCAACTTCTCCAAAGGATGCTGACCATGATGGATACCTCAGTTTTGAATGTTTTGACCTCTGACTCCTCATTTTTAGCTCTGAAGCTCGAAACCCTAATTTTGTGCATGTTGCTCAGATGAGCTCCATTTGGCCTCGTTTCAGTTGTATGATGATCAGCTTGCATTTCTGAGGTGTTGAGTAGCTGCCCAAGTGGTACCTGCTAAAAATAGAAAACGGCCGGAAAAGTGACTGACCGGCTGCCGGATGATCCTGCATGTCGTATTGCCCGAAAAATCTTGAAAAACCCAGAAAAATCTCCAACATGCAAGCACTGGCTAAAAATAGTAAGTTTCTGAAAAGTGGTCAGCTCCATTTGCATGTTACACTGTCGCGAAGCTCTTGGAAAACCCAGAAAGAAAATGCCAACATGCGCTGAAAATGTCTGCATGCAAACCCTAATATTAGCCTCCGAAGGCCGAATGCTGAAAGTCATCATCATGCTTTGCATGTCATATCACCGCGAGGGTCTCGAAAAACCCAAAAGGAATCTCCGGACATGCATCAGAAAATGTAACATTAAGACCTTGAAATCTGCTCTAGAAGTTGTACTGCTAAAAATAGCAGGTTGTCCGTTTTTGCTCAAAATTTGTCAAAAGTGAACTTGAAGTGCTCGGGATGCAGTGAAGTTGCCAAATGTGAAAATCTCAAGAAAATCAACCCTAAACTGACACTTACTAAAAATAGAAAGATGGCATAATTCAGTGAAAATTTAGGGGGTGCTTGCTGAAGGCATCGTAATAGCAGTGTTAGGCTCAAAAGCTGACAAACCAACTCAATTTGACCTCAACGTGACCTAAAAGATGTAAAACCCTAATTTCAGACATGGTCGAATCTTACGTTCGAGCTTGCTGACGGGAGCGTCCCCAGAAAAGCAGATAGCAGAACAGAAGCAGAACGAGAGAGAAAGACAAAAACCAAAGCCAAAAGACCAGAACGGAGCAAAAAATTAGGGGTCCCCATTTCAGATGGGGCGATGTGTGAAAAGGTCACAACAGTCACAAGGAGGTCTATTGGAAGGCATCCTTCATTCATATTTGGCATAAAACTCCTGAGGAAGAAAGTCGCTGAGACCAATTAAGTGTCTTGCCGACTAGCAGTGGTTATACCCGTTTGAAATCCTCATGGTCGCCATGACATCTCGGTCGCTGTGAAATTTTATATCTCCCTCCGCATGGGAAATGGTCTCAGCGAAAGTTGGTGCTCCCGCTGTGATGTCTCTCCGACTACATAAAGTCTCGGCGAAAGAAAGGAGCTTGATATGAGGTCTTGCGAGAGAATAGTGTCTCGCCGATAAAGAGGTGGCTGCGGTAAGACTCATCGCTAAGAGTTTGCATTCGACAGAAGGTCTTGCCGAAGTGAAACAAAGTCCCAGCGAAAGAGTGAAGTTCGGCGAAATGTCTTGCTCGCTGAGAAGTTTTGCCGACCCAATAGGGTCTTGCCAAGATGAAATGAGTTCGCCATGATGTCTGACCGAAAACGATTGTCTTGCCGATGCTTTTTTGAAATATCAGTATGACTTTTGCATTCGATATAAGGTCTTGCCGACCGTCGCGTGTTATGCCGATAACTGTTGTAAAGTATAATCGCATCGGGGAGACACGGTAGGTGTCTCACCGACATGCGATTCAGTCTGAGCAACTTTTGACCGTCTGGGAATCTACATGGCATGAGTTCAACCAATCAGAGTGAGCTACAGGCAAACCGTTGGCAGCTTGACCAGTGCCAAGAGGATCAACAGAGCATAAATGAAGTGGATCCACTTCACTTCAGTGGACGATCAGGACATGCGAATTCAGTTCAAGCGCCGCCTGATGTTGTTTCTCGAAGAAAATCAACTTGAAGAAAGATCTGAAACAAGAGAGCACAGAAACCGTGAGTCATAGTGACAGCTGGGATGTCAGCTGGTAAAGGAGATTCAAGAGTGGACAGCGAGGATACACATTGAACGCAGCATTAACTTCATTCGAAAGATCTGAAGGCTTCCCCTGAGGGCGATCTGGCACCGACATGGACACAGGAACGCAGCTTTAGCTTCATTTAAAAGATCTAAGGGCAGATCTTTATGAACGGATATTTTGTAAGCCCAGAGGGGCCGATATCTTTTTGTATATATGGCATTTTTTCCTCTTTGTAAAGGAGTCAGATTATGCATTCTGGAGAGTTAGTGATTTTTCTCAAATCATTTCTCAACTAATGTATGCTTTGTAACTCATCTGGAATTTCGAATACAAAATACAGAGATTACCTTGGAAACCAGTGTTAGTGTTCATGCTACTTTCATTTTCTTTTAGATTATGTGATTTTTGAACTGTGTTTTCTCAATCTGCATTTGAACTTTAAAGTTGTGAAATTCATCTTTCCTTTTTAAAGTGTATATGCAGATTAAGCCTTTTCAAGAATGATGCATAAGTTCACGAAGTTCATGTTGAGTAAATGAAATAACTATCATTAGTTTTCTAGTGTATGTTCATCTATTTTATTTCATGATTACTGTCAGTTTGGTGCATCACCATAGGAGTATTTTTTTCAATTTTATTTTCCTTCTCCCTTTACCTCACAAAGATTAGTAATTAAGTGATATCACCAGAGGAAGCCGGCCTTCTCTGGAGGTTGACCTCTATTTATAAGTGACCCACAGCTTTAAAGGTCTTCCCATGTTACACTGGATTGTTGAGTTTATATTCTGCAGGGTGCAAATCCAGGAGATAACAGTTTTCGCATGCCCGGTGGGACTGTTCGAATCAAAACAGTTTAAAGAGTACATATTACTGCTGGTTTTTGATATGCAGCCAGTAAGTTTCAAGTCTTTCAGACTGATGACATTAGCATATCATGGTGACTCTGAGTTTGGGAAGTAGCAGAAAAGCTAGTGCATTAATAAGATATTCATCATACTGAGAGATTTGGTGTCTACCTCAATATCATTCAACCTTTCGAGGCAATTTGAACAACACCTGGCGACTTCGAGCTCAAATCTTCTGGTTTCACAAGCACAAGTGTTGGTATGTCTCAAAAGAATCTATTAGTTATGAGTTTCCAGCTCTTTGAATGAAAAAATGCCAAATATTCATGAAAATGCTTACTATTACCCTCCATATCATAAGAATGTTGCTCCTACACCTTATCAGTCACATTCAACCGACCACAGTGCTGGTTTCAGCCCAATTTCCCTTGCAGCAACAACTAATCAGCATTTTCATCATGTTTTGCACCCTCCCACTCCGGCTCAGCCTTTGTCTCAATCAATATTTGATCAAAATCAGCCCCAAGAGGAGGTTTCTAATGTTAACCATTATGATTATTTATCTAATCAACCTCAAAAACATCCATACCAGAACATATTGGACCTACTCCAACAGATTGACCATACGTTGTGGGATCTAAGTCAAGGTCTTCACAATATGGAGATTAATGATATTAGTATGGTGCTTGCATGCTTATCTAGGATGTTGATTGATGTCAAGGTGCAGAAAGGTATCATTATGCAACAGCAAGAAGTAGCTGAACAAGTCTACTTTTATGATCAAGAGAGAGTGGCAAAAAGAATCCAGTTCGAGGAAGGCCTTGAATAAGAAATAGGTGCTAAGGAAGAACAAATGAAGCTACTCTCTGCTCAGGTGCAGAATACTCAAGCTTACTCAGATTATCAGCACCAACTAATGGAGGAGTTTCAAAAGAGGCAACTTGAGGGGAGTTCCAAAGAAAAGAGAGCTGTTGCAGAAGAAGAGCAGCCCAGTGATCAAGTTAGTTCATTCACCATGGAGGAGACTAGAATTCCAAATCTGTTACATCTAGCTATGGAGGAATATAGAAAGCAACAACAGCAAATGATTCAACAACAGGAAGACATTGGAGAGTTGTTGATAGATGGCAACCAACATGACAATGGAGGCTTATTTCAAGAAGAAATGCCTAGAATTGAACCTAATTCTATCCTCCAAGGCGAGAGTTTTGATGTTTCTGAGCGTGTTCTGGAGGAGGAAGCCAATGTTGAGCTTTTTGAAGAGTTGTCCGCATGTATTATTGAACAGTTTTCTTCGACATTAGATGGCAAAGAATCAGAAAAATTTGAGGGTTATGGTGATCTTGAGCAGCAACTTGTAGAGGTGTTGAAACTACAGGAGGAGCCTCATGAACCTATTTTCCAAGCTTATATTTGGTTAGAGGAGCTTCCATTCCATTGTATAGAAGAACTTGAGACTTCATCACCACTTGAATTGTTGTCTTCTTTCGTTGAAAAGGACAAGCCTGAATCAGAATGTAATTCTTCTAGTAATGATGAGAATTATAAGCAGCTTCCATTTTTTTCTATAAAAAAGTCTGAGGTTAATGAATTGATTGAAAGTGTGTCGGAGGAAGTCATCTCATTGTTCTCCGTTGAAGAAATGAGTGTTCATTTGGGAAAGCATGAACATACTGAGGAGGTTTCTATTTTTTCACCAATTCAGCCACAGAGATTAGATCTTTCTAGCCCCCAAGGTGATAAAATGCCAGTTCATGAGCAAGAAATCAGCAAGGAGGTTTCAAACTTTACCCTTGCCAAAGGTTGTCCAATCAAATACCTAGCTCAAATGAAGTCCAATACAACACCAAGGACCAATCATGCACCTATACATGAAGACACAATAGAAGATGGTATCCAAAATGCACTGGAAGTTAAAAAAGAGTATGCTCAATTCACTTATCTTCCCTTGATTAACCTTACATATGATCTGTTTAAGGAGGGTAGTGAGTCTATATATTTTTTTCATAAATTGCTGCAACAATTTATTAAATATTCCTCAGAGCATCGTCCTCTTGTAACTGCCATCATGCATGATTATTATTGCATATTGAGAAGAAAGGGCAGTTATTCCAGTCATCCTGTGAATGGTTTCGTTTGACCAGCTTCTTTGCTGGTTAGAGTAGGGTAGGCTAGTTTCATTTCAAATGCATCTTTGTTTTCCCTAAGTGTTGTTTCAGCACAGTTAGACAGTTTTCTTTCTTCAATTTTCTTGTTTTCAATAAGTTTCCAAGTGTTCTAATGAGTTATAAATAAGTTACAACCATGTACAAATTGCTCTAGATCTATTTCTGAGTTTTCCCCAATGACTCCATGCCCAATGGACAGGCCTAGGCTACTGGTTTTTTATGTTTAGCAGGCAAACATCCAGCAAAGGTCACCAGAAATGTTGCCCAATTTTTCACCTATGGGCTCAATCAGGCAGGATAGATTATGTTTCAGGTGTTCATGAAGGCCAATGGGAACATTCGCAACAAGGGCTAAATCATTCATCCGATGCTAAATCACAAGGAGGTCTATTGGAAGGCATCCTTCATTCATATATGGCATAAAACTCCTGAGGAAGAAAGTCGCTGAGACCAGTTAAGTGTCTTGTCGACTAGCAGTGTGTTATACCCGTTTGAAATCCTCATGGTCGCTAAGACATCTCGGTCGCTGTGAAATTTTATATCTCCCTCCGCATGGGAAATGGTCTCGGCGAAAGTTGGTGCTCCCGCTATGATGTCTCTCTGACTGCATAAAGTCTCGGCGAAAGAAAGGAGCTCGATATGAGGTCCTGCCGAGAGAATAGTGTCTCACCAATAAAGAGGTGGCTGCGGTAAGACTCATCGCTGAGAGTTTGCATTCGACAAAAGGTCTTGCCGACTCGCGGAAGTCTTGTCGAAGTGAAACAGAGTCCCAGCAAAAGGTATTGCTCGCTGAGAAGTCTTGCCGACCCGATAGGGTCTTGCCGAGATGAAATGAGTTCGCCATGATGTCTGGCCGAAAACGATTGTCTTGCCGATGCTTTTCTAAAATATCGATATGACTTTTACATTCGATATAAGGTCTTGCCGATCATCGCGTGTTATGCCGATAACTGTTGTAAAGTATAATCGCATCGGGGAGACACGATAGGTGTCTCACCAACATGCGATTCAGTCTGAGCAACTTTTGACCGTCTGGGAATCTATGTGGCACGAGTTCAACCAATCAGAGTGAGCTACAAGCGAACCGTTGGCAGCCTGACCAGTGCCAAGAGGATCAACAGAGCATAAATGAAGTGGATCCACTTCACTTCAGTGGACGATCAGGACATGCGAATTCAGTTCAAGGGCCGCCTGATGTTGTTTCTCGAAGAAAATAAACTTGAAGAAAGATCTGAAACAAGAGGAGAGCAGAGAAACCGTGAGTCACAGTGACAGCTGGGATGCCGACTGGTAAAGGAGATTCAAAAGTGGACAGCGAGGATACACATTGAACGCAATATTAACTTCATTCGAAAGATCTGAAGGCTTCCCCTGAGGGTGATTTGGCACCAACATGGACACGGGAACGCAACTTTAGCTTCATTTAAAAGATCTAAGGGCAGATCCTTATGAACGGATATTTTGTAAGCCCAGAGGGGCCAATATCTTTTAGTATATATGGCATTTTTGCCTCTTTGTAAAGGAGTCGGATTATGCATTCTGGAGAGTTAGTGATTTTTCTCAAATCCTTTCTAAGCTGATGTATGCTTTGTAACTCATCTGTAATTTCGAATATAAAATAGAGAGATTACCTTGGAAACCAGTGTTAGTGTTCATGCTACTTTCATTTTCTTTTAGATTATGTGATTTTTGAACTGTGTTTTCTCAATCTGCATTTGAACTTTAAAGTTGTGAAATTCATCTTTCCTTTTTAAAGTGTATATGCAGATTAAGCCTTTTCAAGAATGATGCATAAGTTCACGAAGTTCATGTTGAGTAAATGAAATAACTATCATTAATTTTCTAGTGTATGTTCATCTATTTTATTTCATGATTCCTGTCAGTTTGGTGCATTGCCATAGGAGTATTTTTTTCAATTTTATGTTCCTTCTCCCTTTACCTCACAAAGATTAGTAATTAAGTGATATCACCAAAGGAAGCCGGCCTTCTCCGGAGGTTGACCTCTATTTATAAGTGACCCACAACTTTAGAGGTCTTCCCATGTTACACTGGATTGTTGAGTTTATATTCTACAGGGTGCAAATCCAGGATATAACACTTAAAAAAAAAATTGCTCAGTGTTGAAAGTTTGAAGTTGCTAGAGGAAAAGTTGAGGTTCAAAGTTAGAATTGCATGCTGAAGCTCTTCATTTTTCAAAAGTCGACTGGCAACCCCATATGATTTTATTTTCTAAGTTAAATATCTAATGACTGTTTGTTATTTTTGCAGTATGGCTGAAGTAAGAGCAACTGGCAGAGATAGTAATGTTGCATCCAGGCAGGCTGTTATCAAGAAGCTGAGCAAGCCTTTCCTGCCAGAGTCAAAATTCTCTTTGAAGTTGGGAAGGCTGGCTGATACAAATTTGGGTTCTTTCAACATGGAGGCTTTTAAAAGTCGAATGATGGGAGTAGGCAGTCATCGTCCTTCAGTCACTTCACATAATATTGTTCGGAGTGGATTATATGCAGCTGCTGGTTTTCTGCCAGCAATTCAATGTCTAGAGCAAATGATGGAGTGTGCAAACTGCTACGACCCTGATCACAGGTCTATTGTCTCGCCTGATGGTAGATTGTTCGCCAACCTCACGCCTGCAGCTATCAGCGAAGCATTTGGAATTCCATCACATGAGGATGATTTATAAGACGAGAGAGCGTGCTGAGCGAATATATGCTTCAACATTCGAGAGATGTGCTGACATGATCAACGCTCGCTGGATGAACAAGCCCAAGCCCTCTCGCACTAAATTGCCAAAGCAAATAATATCTAAGTGTTTGAAGCAGGAATACTGTTACCTGATTATGATGCTCAGCAGAGTTGGAGGCTGCTCCCCCCCCCCCCAAGCGTTTATCTTTGAGCCATGGATGTTCTATTATATCAACCTCATGCTGGAAGGGAAAGAACATATCAATTGGGCAGTAATGATCAGTGACAATTTGCATGAGCAGCTCCGAAGTTTGAGGAGGATAAAGACATTTTACATGGGCTCATACATTGTTTACATGTTGGCTCGTATGACGAAATACAGGGGAATTTCATACAAGGAGCCAATCGGATGTGGCTCTCATCGGTTTAAGATCCATGAGGCTTGTCCGCAGTTGCATTTGACAAGCACATCCTAGTACAAGCGGGTCAATGATGCCTTCACCATGCATATAACGAGATCACTTCAGCAAAGGACTCATCACAGGATCTCGAGGGAAGCTCAAGAATTAATAGAAAGGTATGGGTGCTGGTTTATTCAGTTTCCAAAATTTACTTATATTAGGCTGCAAGGGTTTTCTTCATACCCGTATAGATTGCCTACGTAGCCAACAAATAGAATTTTGATGTTAGAGATATCTAGGCAACTCATTGCCTATGATAAGATTTAGAAGAGAAAGAAGAAGGGAGGAATTGACTTCCCAATCATCATGGGGAATTCAGATGAGGTGTGTCCTTCACTTCAGGCAGCCAGGGAAGCTGAAAATGAGCTTCAATTCTTCCACTTTTCTTATCACACCAGCAAGCAACATTATGACCCCCACAGCAATATCAGATGGATACTGTCAGAAGAATTCAGGCACAAGGCAAATATTGAGGATTACTGGGTTGGTGCAGTGGATGAAGCTGAAGTCAGAAAAAGTATGTTCTTGAGGCTACCGTTGAGCATGATTAGGGAGTGTGAAATTATTCCCATACCAAACCAAGTGGGCGAGGACATGAATGTTCTTCATCCAGATTATGAGGTAGTAAGAGACACGCCACTTCCACTCCCAGATTGGTCGGAGCCGATGATTGCTGATTTGGACACACTTTGTATACCAGTCCTGACATTCACCAAAGCATGGGTTGAAAAGCACGTGAGCAGATTGAAGAGTAGGTCAATTCCTTTGACCTACAACTTGATGGGAGATCATAGGACGCCAACTGCCAGCAGGAAGAAACAGGTTACTCGAGGTCTAAAATCTCGAAGGAAAGAGCCAGTTCAGCCGGAGCCTCCAAGAATTGTGGTAGAGTCACCTACGCCATTAGAGACACATTCTCCAAACATACAAGAGGTTTCACTATTTGTTGATCAGAGAAATGTATTGAATCAGGAGCAGGAATTACATGAGGCAAATTAGCCACCAGGAAGAGAATCAGTTGGCCAGAGTGTCAATGCACCCACTGGAGATAATCAATAGGAGGAAGATGAGGAAACTGCTACTGATACGCACTTCCAGCGTGAGCTTGAGGCGGCTCTAGAGGATGATGCAGTTTCGAGAGATACTCAGCCCATAGTGGCCAATGAGCCTCGCCAGGATGAAATTAGAGAGGAAGTTTGTGAGGAAGAAGCAAGACATGAGCAACCGTTTGTTATACAACAGGTAGTACCTGATTGGCTCAGAGATAGAATGAGAAGGAGCCCCAATGAAGAGGTTGATCCAGCGGTAGAGATGGAGAAATTTTTGAGTAGGATCAGTGCGCCTCCTACTAAGAAGAAAGCTAGGAAATTTTTGAAGATCTCAACAGATGAGGATGGCTCTCGCACCCTTCACGTAGTTGTGCCGAGGGTTGATTGTGATCGAGATGGGGCTGTACCAGAGAATTATATGATCACAACCATGGAGTTAGGTTGCCCCACAGGTGCACAGATCATTGAGGAGTGTGATAACTCCTATCAGGGGCTTAAGGATAGATTGCTCAAGACTGAAGGCAAGTATAAGAAATTGAAGGAGCATAAGACTTTGATTGGATACATGCAGCATTTGTCTCGTCCTTGTGGGCAGCAGATTCCAATGATTGAGCTTCCAGCCGAATTGTCTAGAGAATCAGTTAGTGGCTTGGAAGACTTGAGAAAGATGGCACAGGAGGCAGACAAATGGGTTGTAGGTGTTCGTGCTGAGACAGAAAAGTTTATGGAAGATCTTGCTCATGCTTATCAACAAGCTTCCAGCATTATGGCATGGATGGAGGCAGTTGATCAGGCCTGGGTGATGCTCATGTTTATCAGAGCAAGGTTATTCAGCGTTTCGAGGCCTTGATGCATACTCCCTTGCAGATGTTGATTGATGGAGGAGTTATTCAGGAGGGTGATAGGTACGATTTTACCGGCTGGTACTCTTCAGTAATCACAGGCCGTGGATTCTTCGATGCAGCATAGATAGATTCGGCCAGAGTCAGGAAGGCTATGATGAACATCATTGATGGAGTCCTGAACACTTTAGAGGCTATCTTTGCTAGGAGGCTGAATTATGATGAGGTGACTACTAATGGCTTGAGGAGTAGGCTGCCACCTTTCTTTTCAGAGGTGAAGACTTTTGTGCAAGATGACTTTGAAAACATTTCGACTTTCTCCAGCCTGATTCAGAATACCCAGGATGCCTTGACCGCTTGGAGGAAGTCTTGCACTCGACATGGGAAAATGGTGACGGTGTTGGAGTTTCAGCTTGATCACATTCCGCCGATCTCAGTTCAGGAGATTGAGGTTGTGATCGCCAAGTTCATTGATTTTGTGGCTAAGGAGAAGGAGAATGGAAACGCACTTCTGGATGATGACCTTCTAGAAGACTGATTGTGGGCATTAATTGCCATTGCTATTTTTGGGAGTGAGTGGGAATCTTTTGATTCATTTATTGTACCACTCCCCATTCTGGCAGTTTTTAGGGTAAGGGCTGAGGTGGCTTAATCTGGGCCATTCATTTGATTGTAATCTGAGTCATCCATTGGACTGGGTTATCTATAAAAGGGGCATCCCCCCTCATTTGTAATTCATTAGACATTAGATCAATAGAGAGGAGACATTCTGTTAGAGCAAAGACATAGTTTAGCTTAGTTTGTTAGCTTAGCATAGTTTGAAGGAGAAGGAAAGTTTTCCCTTGAAAACTTTGTAAGAGATTGTTGTGAAAAATTCCATAATAAAAGAGCTTTCATTGATGGTGAATTCGTCTTTGTTATGAGCAAGCTAGCGAGGTTTCTTCATCCTTTTGCAAATAGGACTTAAGTTAGAGTAATTTTCATTTTCATGCAAGTAGTTAGTTGTGGGTGGTTGCGTTTGATTTAAGTGAGCTTTGTTTAATCCATACCACTAGCAAACTTACTGATGGTAAGTTTTCCCTGCGTGGTCAACTGGAATACTTTTCAAACTTAACTTCGATTGTGATTCACGTGTCTGTATGCATCGTCTTGATGGAATTTGCATGTCAAGTCGTAATTTGAACACCTTTCATTGCTCCTTTGAAGATTGCACCAACCTTGTTGAAGCTGTCCAACGCAAGGCAAAACAAAGTTCGGTTGAAGTTCACTGAAGTCAAGCTCAACACCTCTTGCACTTAGATTAGGATATAAACCTTCTAAACCCTGCACTCATTTACATTCTGCACATTTCTGGTTAGTATAGGAAGCTCGTACCTTATTGTTGAATCATTCGCAACGCACGAAAATTCCCTTCCAATCATTAACCTGTTGTCAGTTGCAAACCTTTTGAACAATTGTGTAAGTCCCCTCGTGTAAACAGCAAATCACAACGAACCGACTGAGGGTATTCCATAGCATTTTTGGAACCTTGGAGTTGAACATACAAACTTTCTGGCAATCTTAGCGCATGGAATTCCTTGATCAAGAGAGAATGGAGTAGCCTTCGGATACTTTGTTCTGCTGATTGGTGCGGTCACAAAAATCACATCAACACTACCGATCACAACACGGGACTAGATACTCAAGATCATGATTGCCATAATTTGAGTTCTTTAAAGCAATCCAATCCAAATTGTGCATGTTTCTACAACAATCTCTTGAAAAATCAATGCCATTGAGAATTACTTGTAGAACAATCTGCTTTTCTAGCTAAGACGTGCAAGCCATCTTCCATACCATATTCAGGAGTGATTTTAGAGACACATTACGCCAAATTGGTTGGACATTTTGGCATGATCAAGATACTTTCTACATTGATACAACACTTCTATTGAACAAATATTCATTTGTGAGATTGAGGCACATACCAAGTTTTGCATTTCTTGTAACACTGTGAAGCCCACAAATCACAAATCAGGTATACACATTTTGTTAGTATTCCCTAGAAGGCCTTAGTTCAATCTATGAGCAGCCCACAAATCACAAATTAGGTATACACATTTTGTTAGTATTTCCTAGAAGGCCTTAGTTCTATATATGAGCATCAAAATGACACTCAATGATGATGTAAATTGCTCATTAGTTTATCTAAAACAACCAAACTCTTCATCCATATATGGATATCTATGGAATTTCATCATCCATTGTGCTTAAATGTGAACTTAGATACATTATGCACTTTTTGGAATTTCTTATGGATAATATTAGAAACATTGTCAAGCCATGAATGACATTTCATCTATAGAAATGTTAAAAAGAAGTTTTTAGCTGCACCCTTGTGCATCTCTTATGAAAGCAATGCAAAACAGTTCATATAGAACATTCAAAAATGCCACAAACAAGTGCAAGATATCCTTGACACCAAAAATAGAAGTATAAAGAATGCTAGTCTACAAAACATGCCGGCATCACTTCTATATTGGCATAAAGTTTTGGATTTGTTTATAAGAGCAATTTAAAGGACCACATTAAAACATCATGCCTCTAAATATGGTTCCTTCACCATCCTTTGAGAAACAAGTTAATCTACCTTTGCACTTAACATCAAGCATACCAAGGAATGCACCCTATATTCAACATCAAAATTCTAAAGTCCTACACACCTTTTCTTGATCTACCAATATTTGTACATCCAATGAACTTGGATTTTGAAATCTTAATGGACACACCAAAAAATGGAATCATTGAGATTAGCTTGATCGGCATGTGCTAGAGTGCTTAGAGACTCTTCAAGGTTGTCAAGTCTAAGCATTGTACACATTAAGCTAAATCGTAAACATCGATAAATGTCCACATAGATGTTTCTTAGCTACAAGGAAACACAATGGTGACCATTGATTTTGAAGAAAGGGAGAATGAACCTATTGCAAATGTGAAAGGCCATACACTAGCTAGTCCAAGGTTATGTGCCACAAATGTAGATAGCACATAAATACACATAAATCCACATGATTTCATGCCTCGTATAGCTGATTGTCTTCCAAGGCCGGCTTAGAGGGTTGATACTGTTGGAATTTTGCATGTGTAGCAAGTTCATTTGCATTTCTCACAACCAAAGTGTTCACAATTAGACTTCACGGTTTCATCATGCAACACTCTTCCATAGAGAAAAGCGTGAAAAACATGAGAAGCGTCAAGATGCAGAAGAAACACTGGTCATCACTTTAGTTACAGAGCCGCCAAAGTTACCAGTTAGTGCTCCAAATAGTGATGCAGTCAACAACCTCATGGAAGGGTTACTTGCTCGAGATCACAGTCAATGAACTCCAGGTCCCATCTTTCAGGATAGACATCAAACACAGCAATTAACTCGACACTTCTTTCTGAGTTAACTTCTTGTTCCACATATCATGCTATGTCTGTCTTGGAAACATCGATGTGCAGTTGGAGTTTTCTCTTAGTTTTATTTCAATAAGTGCATGCTTGCACATGTCCATTTAGATTAGCCTTGTTTCGGTTAACTGATGGTAGCTTTCCAGTTAACTGTATAGTTTCCTTTATTAGGGTTTAGCAATAAAATCTTGCATGCTTGCAAGACTGTAGTTGACTCAAGGTGATTTTAGGGTTCCCTACACCATTTTATGTCTATAAATAAGAGTTTTTGCTCGTTTGTAATTAACTTTTGCACGAAATAGTAATATATGTTGTGCCCACCTTGCCTGTAATATTGCCGATTTTGTATTTGTTCACGAGTTTTTACTATGATGATGAATTGTTGTGCCACCTTGCTTTCATGTTATTGTTATGGTGAATGCTTATCTTAGTTAAATATAGTAGCTAGTTTGATCGTGGATTGTATGAGTGTTTCTCCTATACAACTTACTGTCCTAGTTCGCTATTTTATGTTTTCTTTCTAATAAGACTATTCAGATTAGCAAATAGATGTGCCACCTTGCCTTCACGTTGTGAATCTGTACCTAAAGCTTATCATTTGATGTGTGTGTTAATAAACTTCTCCCCAGCCAAGCAAATAGTTGTGTCACCTTGCCTTCATGTTGTGAACCTGTACCTGAAGTTTATCGTATAGAACATTCCTACTCCGTTTCCTCATGCTCTGTTTTCTTCAGGAGATTGGATAGATTAAAGCATTTAGTTTAGTTGTGGTTAGTGATCTGCGAAACCAAAAAATACTTAGCTACAACATTCGTGATTTTTCTTAAACCTTGTGCCTCTTCCAGCTAAGAACAAAAAGATAGGATTTAGATTAGTTTTCTTTTCCATGTATTTCAGCATATGAGGGAGCTTCCCCTCCTAATTTGACAAGCACTCATTACGCAATGTACATAGCTGTCCGTACCAATGAAATATGCCGAGCCAATTTTTTTAATTTTTGCAATGTAATTACAAACAACCAAGCACCCGTTAGGGCTAGCAAATAACTAAACAGAGCAGAATTCAACTCTAACCAAGAATGTACACCAGGATCCTGAGATGGGCAAGGTGTTAGCATGTGGTCAGAGGATCTCAATGCAATGCATGGACTGAAATAACCCTAACCAAGAATGCGCCAGATGACGGCGTGCATATGGTCAAAGGATCCCTATCTATTACAATGCTAATAGGAACTTGTTGATGTGTTTTTCGTGACCGCACCAACGCAGAATAAAGTTGCCAACGGCTTCCCTATTATCTCTTGATCAAAGTATTCTGCACGCTAAGATTGCAAGCAAGTTCGTGCGTTCAACTCCAAGGTTCCTTAAATGCGAATAGGCTCAGTTTGGTTGATGTGTATATGCTGTGTTCTTACGAGGGGACTTACGCAATTGTTCAGACTTCTCACAGGTAGCAGCGGATATATGATTTGAAGGGGTTCTTGCGCGTATGATTTGGCAATATGGTTCGTTTTCCTAGAACTAATCAGAAATATACGGAAAGTAAAAGAGTTTAAGGGGCCTAAGAAACTTGTATTCTATTCTAAATGCAAGATATGTGGGATTCAGTTTTGGCAGACTTCGACCAAATTTCACCTAGCCTCACGTCGGACAGCTTCAGCGAAATCAGTGCAATCTTCAAAGGGGCAACAAAAGATGTTCAAATTATGATTTAGCATACATACACCATCACAACGACGCATATAAGTATATAAACCACAACCGAAGTTAGATTCAAGATAATTTCCAGTTGACCACGCAAGGCAAACTTATCATCAACAAGTTGCTAGTGGTATGGAATAAAGAAGCTACCTCAACAAAACAGCACACATCAAAGTAAACTACTTGCATGAAAATTATGCTACTTGGATATGAAAGGAAGAAGAGACCTTGCTAGCTATTCATGAAAAGACGAATTCCACCATCAATGAAAAGATCTATTATCATGAAAAGTGTTACACAACAATCTCCACAAAAGTTTTCAAAGGGAAAACTTTCTTTCTTCTCCACTACTATGATCTACTATGCAATCTCTCCAATCTCTAGCTCTAATGCTAATGCCTGATCTAATGTCCTAATGAATTACAAATGAGGGGGACTCCCCCTTTTATAGCTAGCCAAGTCCCAAAAGACGGCTAGGGTTACAATTAATAGAGTGGCCAGAATCGTGCCACCTCAGCCCTAACCCTAAAAACTGCCAGAATAGGGAGTGGTACATTAAATGAATCAAAGATTCCCACTCACTCCCATAAATAGTAAAGGTAATAAATGTCCACATTCAGTCTTCTAGAAGATCCTCGTCCAGTAGTGCATTCCCACTTGCCTTCTCCCTGACTGCCAACTCAACAAATCTGCCAAGTACGGCCTCAACTTCCTGAACCGAAATGGGTGGAATGCAATCTAACTGAAACTCTAACACTGTGACTGAATGCTCGTGCCTTGTACAAGATTTTCTCCAAGCAGCTAAGGAGTCCTGCGTGTTCTGGATCAAAGTGGAGAAAGTAGAAGTATTCTCGAAATCATCTTGCACAAAGGTTTTAACATCCGCAAAGAAAGGCACCAGCAAACCCCTCAAATTATCAAAATTAACTTCATCTGGATTCAGCCGCCTAGCAAATATAGCCTCAAAGGTATTTTGAACTCCATCTATAATGTTGGCCATAGCCTTATGTACTCTAGCTGAATCTGCCTGTGCCGCATCGAAGAAGCCACGCCCTGTGATCGCCGAAGAATACCACCGAGAGAAATCATATCAGTCATTCGCCTGAATGACACCTCCATCAACTAGCAATTGCAACGGCACATGCCTCAATGCCTCAAGATGCTGGATCACCTTACTCTGATAGATGGAGGCATCGCCCCAAGCATGATCAACCGCTTCCATCCGTGCCAAAATACTAGAGGCTTGCTGAAAAGCAAAAGCAAAGTCCTCCATAAACTTTTCAGTCTCGGCACGAACTCCCGTGACCCACTTGTCCGCCTCTTGTGCCATTTTTCCTAACTCCATCAAACCGCCGATCGACTCTCTAGGTATCTCTGCTGGAGGCTCTATCACTGGAACATCCTGCCCTCGAGAACGAGACAACTGCTGAACATATCCTATTAAAGCTTTGTGTTCTCCTT
This sequence comes from Sequoia sempervirens, assembly GCA_007258455.2. NCBI lineage: Eukaryota > Viridiplantae > Streptophyta > Pinopsida > Cupressales > Cupressaceae > Sequoia > Sequoia sempervirens. The sequence goes on along the minus strand of VDFB02298831.1, from coordinate 25,183 downwards.
TCAACTTCTTATATTTCCCTTCCTTCTTGAACAACCTATCCTTGAGGGCGAGGTAGGAGTTATCACACTCCTCCACAATCTGCGCACCAGTAGGGCGTCCCAAATCCAGAGTGGTGACCACATAATTTTCAGGAACTGCTTCATTCCGGTCACACTCAACTCGTGGCATAGCTACATGAAGGGTACGAGAACTATCTTCATCTGTGGAGATCTTCGAAAACTTTCTTGCTTTCTTCTTAGGTGGAGGGGCACTGATCCGGTTCAGAAATTCTTCCATCTCAATTGCTGGATCAATTTCCTCACTAGGGCTTCTTCTCATTCTATCCTTAAGCCAATCTGGCACATCATACTGTATATCGAAAGGTTGCTGCTCTTGTGCCTCTACTTCTCTAACTTGTTCAACTTTTTCATCATTCTGGCGAGGCTCATCGTCCTCAAGTGGCTGAGTATCACCTGACACTATATCATCATCATCGTTCATGGCCACATCTAACTCCTGCTGAAACTGAGGGTCAGTAATAGTCCCCTCATCATCCTGCTGATCAACCCTATCAGGCGCGTTGACACTCTGGCCAACTGACTCCCTCCGTGGAGGCTGAATATTATCCTGTACTACCTGCACCTGATTCAATGTAATCCTCTGATCAGCAAATAAAGAGACCTCCTGTATACTTGGAGAACGTGTCTCCAATGGTGTCGCAACTGTAACTCGTGGAGGCTCTGGCTTGGTGGGCTCCTGTCGAACTATTTCCTTCTTCCTGGACTCTGGGCCTCGTGTAATCTGTTTCTTCCTGCCAGTGGTGGGTGTCCTGTGATCTCCCAGCATATTGTAAGTCAAGGCAATTGACCTACTCTTCAACCTGTTCACCCACCTATCAACCCATGCCCTAGTAAATGTCATGACTGGGATAGAGAGAGTATCTAAATCTGTAACCTCGGGCTCTGACCAATCGGGAGGTGGAAGTGGAGTATCTCTCACTGCTGCATAATCCGGATGCACAACATCCATATCCTCATTGACCTGGTCTGGAACCGGCACCACTTCGCACTCCCTGATCAAGGTAATAGGTAACCAAGAAAACATTCTCTTCCTTACTTCAATTTCATCAGCCGCATCAGCCCAATAATCCTCTATGGTGGCCTTATGTTTGAATTCTTCTGACAACACCCACTTGATGTTATGATGCGGGTCATAGTGTTGTCGACTTGTATGATATGAGAAATGATAAAATTGAAGTTCACTTTCAGCCTCTCTAGCTGCCTGTATCGAAGGACACACCTCATCTGAGTTGCCCATGACAACTGGAAATTCTATCCCTCCCTTCTTCTTTTTCTTCTGAATCTTATCAAAGGCAAGCAGTTGCCTAGATATCTCTAGCATTAAAACTCTATCTGTCGGGTACTTAGGCAGCCTATAAGGGTATGATGAGAAACCTTGCAGCCTAACATAAGAAAATCTCGGAAATTGTACGAACCAACACCCATACCTCTCGATTAGCTCTTGGGCATCCCTCGAGATTCTATGATGTAACTGCTCCTGAAGCAATCTCGTGATGTACATGGTGAAAGAATCGTTGACACGTTTGTAATGAGTTGTGCTCGACAGTTGCAACTGTGGACAAGCCTCATGAATCTTGAACTGATGAGAGCCGCATCCGACAGGTTCCTTATAACAGATCCCTCTGTACTTCGTCATACGTGCCAACATATAAATGATATAGGAATTCATGTAAAACGTCTTCGTTCTTCTCAAGTTCAGGAGCTGCTCATGTAAATTATCACTGATCATCTCGGCCCAATTGACATAGTCCTTTCCTTCCAGCACCAGGTTGATGTAATAAAACATCCAAGGCTCAAAAATAAATGACTGTGCACAGCCTCCAACCCTGCTCAGCATCATGATGAGGTCACAGTACTCTTGCTTCAAATCCTCCGCTATGATCTGCTTGGGCAACTTCGTTCGAGAAGGCTTGGGAGTGCTCATCCAGTGGGTGTTAATTGTATCCATGCATCGCTCAAAAGCAGAAGCATACATACGCTCAGCTCGTTCTCTGGACTTGTAGATCATATTTCTGTGCACCGGGATCCCGAAAGCTTCACCAATGGCTGCCGGAGTAAGATTAGCCAGCACTTGGCCATCTGGTGACATGATCGACCGGTGTTCCTTCTCGTAGCAATTAGCGCATTCCATCATCAGCTCCGAGCATTGAATGGCTGGCGGAAAACCAGCAGCTGCATACAGTCCGCTTCGAACAATGTTGTGCGAAGTGGTCGAAACCCGATGACTTCCAATTCCAAACATCCTGTTCTTGAAGGTCTCCAGGTTGACGGAGCCCAAGTTAGTGTCTGTCAACTTGCCCAGCTTTGAAATGAACTTTGATTTTGGCATGAATGTTTTACTCAGCTTCTTGATCACAGCTTGTCTGGAGGCACCATTGTCCTTTCTAGTTGTCCTCGCTTTAGCCATCTACAAACAATAAACGTTTATCAGCAATTTAATTTATAAAAAAAAGATAAGACATTGCATGGGGGCTGCAGTCGACTTTAGAAGCTGCAATAGCTTTCGTGTTTGCAAACCTCAGCTTCTTTTCTTGAGTAAACTCGAACTTCAACACTTAGAACAGATTTCTAAGTGGACTTTAGTGACTTCACTTCACTTCTTAATCAGCAATTTGAACTTTTATAACTTCGTATTTTATATCAGCAACCAGCAATCAACCAATTTGCACTTTGAAGACTCTCAGCAATTCATCCCAAGGCGTCCTCTTTAACTGGCAACTTAGCAATGAATCAAACTTCAGCCACTAGCAAAGTCATACCTCTTAGCTCTAACCAGCAAGTGCGCACTTCTTAGATTCTTGGACTTCAGATTTTGCAAAGCTCAGCAACAAGCTCAAGTCGTACCTCTCAGCACAAGCAACTTCTCCAGCAACCCAAGGCGTCTCCCTCAACTGCAGATTTGGGCAACTTCAGCAAACTCCAGTCTTCAATGATTCACTGCAATGCTTCACTTAGAGCAAATTCGACTTCTTCAGCTGTGAAAACAAGTGAGAAACTTCTCCATTTTATAGCCAAAATTTGAATTCTAGAAGAAGTTAATTTTAGCCAGTGCATTAAACTTCCACTACTCCACTTCAAAAATTCGAATTCTCCCTCTCTGGTATTTCTGACACTTGTCTCTCGACATCGAGAATCTTGTTCTTCTAGAAACTTGACTTTGACTGGTGTCTTTGAATTTATTTTTAATTTAAATCCATCTTCTTTTAACTCACCAGCCAGAGCTCTGTCACTTGAATTTGAATTTAACTTTTCATCATCTCTGGAAATTTCATCACTAAAGAATTCAATCCAAAATTATCTAGGCAACTTACTTCAAATTCATCATCCAGAGAAATTTATTCTGAAAATACATTTTATTCAAATTTGCCTTAGAAAGTTTTAAATTTTCCCTTAGGAAAATTCACAATTTGAGCACTGATCAAATTCTTCACTGAAAAAGTGTCGGCGAAGTGCGGAAGACCTGGAAATCCATCTATCATCGCGAATGTTCAGTACCCAGAAGAGAATTTTCTTCAGAACGCCTCGAATCCATGGGTACCCAACGAACGGGTTCATTTAATTTTTGAATTTTTGAACCTTAGAAAAATATTATTTTCACCATTTTAAATTCATTCTTCGCTTGTAATCATCCTGTGTTGCTCCAGCTTGAAGAAACTTGAATTCATCTTGCATTATCATCTACCTCTGATTTCACTGCTGAGAAAACTTGCTCATGCTTCGAAAAATTTCACCACCTTGAGTTCCAGGCGTATTTTCTAGGGGAGAAAATATTTGCCTTAGAAAAATATTTTAAATCATCACACGTTTAGAATTTGCCTTAGAGAAAATTTCATCTGTTTCGTTCGCCAGTGTTGGGAAATTTCAACTTCACTTAGAAAAATTTTATTCGCCTAGCATATTTTTTTTTTTTTTCACTCCATATTTGAAAATATTTATTTAAAAACCCAACGCCTAGGCAAATTCTCCAACACTTAGAAAATATTTTATTCTTACCTGAGGCGCCTAGCACACTTAGCATTTTATTTCACACCTAGGAAAATATTTTCTAACACATACCACTTTCAACGCCTAGCAAGTTTGTTCTGACTTCACACGCCTTAGGAAAAAAATTTTAACACCTTATAACTCCCATTACCCTTGGCGCCTATAACACACTTGAGAGAAAATCACGCCACACACATTAGACTTGAAGAGGAAAAAATCACGCCTTAGGAAACTTCTTGTGTTCACCACGCCTTTTCACTCACCTTCTACCTTATTTACCACCTCCGTTCACCTTTTACACCTCAATGTGGGCGCATTTGAGCATGTCAGAGGGATGACCTTTCAACTTCATTTTTTTGTCTTGACATGCACTAGTTTGGGCACATTTCACCCCTTGAGGAGGACGAACTCCTTTGACTTGTTGACCCTCTTCCATCTTGGGCGCATTTTGGCCTTGCTGGTGGATAAAAAGCTTTGACCACTTTGACCATTTGCCTTTTGGGCGCATTTCTACCCAGGAGGAGGACGAAATCATTTGACTACTTTGACCTCTCTGTGTTTGGGCGCATTTCACCCCCTGCTGCAGGATGGGCGCATTTGGAGGGGTGAGGCGGATTTCTTACACTTAGAAATTTTTCAACCTTTTCTTCCTTCAAGTTGGGCGCATTTGGGCCTAGCAGCAGGATGAACATTGTTGACTCCTCTTTGACTTTTGCAGTTTGGGCGCATTTTGCCCCTGCTGCAGGATGAACTTCATACTTAGCATTTTTTTGTGCTTCATCATATCTTGAAGGCGCATTTGGGCTAGGCAGAAGGATGAATGATGTTGACTTCCTTTGACCTTTTCCAGTTTTAGGCGCATTTTGGCCATGGTGGAGGACGAGCTTGAATGTTAGGATTTTCCTGCCTCCTTACTCACCTGGCGCATTTTGCTAGGCCTGCTGGATGAAGTTCCAAACTTAGACAATTTTTTCATCATTTTTCGCCGGCTTACGTGCCCTGCTATTTATAGTAAGTCCTCTGAATTTTGCACCTCTGAAGCTCAGAACGACTTGAAATTTTGCACACTGCATCCTCATCATCTTGTCGTCCTGCCGACACTGCCATTTTTAGTTACCCTACTATTTTTAGCATGCTTTTGAAGGTGGTTTACTAAAAATAGTAACCTCTTGTTTCTGATAGCTCCACTGCTCCAATTGACTTGAAATTTTAATGAGGCGCTCCTCACCACGTGACCTGTCTGTCAACACTGACGCATGCACCTGATTTACTATTTTTAGCCAGTTCCCAAATTGACTTACTATAAATAGTAAGTGCTCCGTTTGACCTGAAATTTTACCAGCAGATAGCCTGAAAGACGCTGATCACGGTGGTTTACACCGGTTTTCAAAAATTCTGACTTTTTACGCCTATTTTTAGGCTCCGAAGCTGGAAACCCTAATTCACTCTGCATGCGCATCAAATGATCTATGTTTCTCTTCGTTTCTGTGGCATTGCGATCAACTTGTGAATCTGAACTGCTGGGAAGCGGCTGCCGGGACACACCTGCTAAAAATAGCAAGTTCCTTACTGAGTGAGGATCTCCGTTTGCATGTCACACCATCACGAAGCTCTCGAAAAACCCATCAGGAATCATCTGACATGCAAAAGAAACCCTGACATGCAAACCCTAAAAATAGCCTCGGAAGACTGCATTCTGAAAGTTGTCGTCCCGTTTTGCATGTTATATCATCGCGAAGGTCTTGAAAAACCCGGAAGGAATATCCAGACATGCAAAGAAAAACTCTGCATCTGAACCCTGAAATTCGTGTCGGAAGCCTGACCGCTAAAAATAGTAAGTTGTCTGTTTTCGCTCAAATTTTGCACGCAAGCAGCCTGATATGCTCCGAATGCCGTGTGACAGTTGGAATCTCAAAATAGCTGACAAATTGCCCTGAATTTCACACTTACTAAAAATAGTAAGTACCTTGGAATCTGATGAAACTTTGCTGAGAGTCTGTTGGAAGCACACTAACACCAATGTTAAGCTCAATTTTCAATTGATTGACTTTATTCAACCCTGGACTGACCAGAAACGATGAAACCCTAATTTCAGACTTGGCCAATTTCACATTTAAACTCACTGACGGGTGCAACCCCCGAAAGGTGGACATCAGAAAAGAGACAGAGCGAGAGAGAGAAAAAAACCCAAGCCAAAAGACCAGAATGGAGCAAAAATTAGGGGGTCCCCATTTTGAATGGGGCGATGTGTGAAAAGGTCACAACAGAACTCAACACCAAGTATGTGCTACCCAATCTAGACTGGAAATGAGGCGACCATATGGCGGAGATATAAGAATTACAAATGCAATTTAAGGTAAATAGGCGGCAAGCCAGCCTCTTCCACTTATTTAGTGAGAAGTACAAAGCATGAAGTGAAAGATATTAAGAATTGCTGACAGTACTACTGTTCAGCTTACAAGTAATCAGAAGTGCCTGCAACATGGATTAGATGCATCTTCAACTGCTGCAAGGGTAAATGGGACCTCCATAGGACTTAGTATGACTTCCTAACATCAGCTCTTCACCTAATTGCACTTTTCTCAAATCTGTTATAACAGACCAGCAGCTTGAAAATCAGACCAGCACTCTAATACCCCATTGAAATTCCCATATCTCACACAATACCCACCCGAATGAAATGAAATCAAATGCAAAATACCCTAAGAAGTATGGCGACCAAGATGGGATACCACAAACACAACAAATAACCCTTAATTATTTCTTGCACAAATCCCAATGAAGCATAGATGGTACGGCTCAGCAAGAGGGGCGATTTCACTATATAAAATCCAATTCTTACTTAAAAAATCTATAACTTAGCATAGAGGGTCGCCCTACCTAGACAAGATGAAATATGCAATACCCAAAATGATATTTTTTTTGTATTTTTGATTTATGAATGAAAACTACAATCTGCTATGTTATCAGCAACTCCAGAAAATAACATGAAATGCAAATAACTAATCTCCAAATGAAAGAACAACACTACAATGTAAACCTCACTACAAAATCACTCAAAGCAAGCAAACCTCTCCACTAGGTGCTATCTCCCAAGCACGAAGTTGAGCCAAGCTAGGAGGCATTCATTCCTCGAAGCAATCCAACACCATTCCGGCAGCATAACATTACTCAAGATATCAGATGGTCCAAATGAAGACCCAAGACCTTCTTTTATAACTTTGTGAAGACTCTCCAGAAGCTTCTAGAAACCCTAACTTTTCAAATTTGAAATATCTCCTTTTCCCTCCAAAGATGGCGTCCCTTTTCCTCAAGATAAATTTAACTTTAATTTAGATATAACCTCCTCCACAAGATGGGCGTCCATTTTCAAGGATTGATTTTTGAACCTTAAAAAATAATGAAATATCTCCATGAGGCGCCACCCCTCAAAGTCCCCCTTTTAAGAACAACTTAAAGTTGTTTCACTAGGCTAAGGGGTCACAATATTAGAATATAAATTTAAAATATAACATTTTTAAATCAACTGGATTTATCTCACCAAAAAATGCTTCCCAAGGTCGAGATTGATCAAACCAACTGGGCTGACTGAAAACGAGAGCCAACCGTGCCAAAGCCAACAGGACCACTGCCAAAAATAGAATTTACTAAAAATAGTAAATTCATGAAGGTGCTTGGAATGCCAAGAAAAACACATCACCGCGAAGCTCACGGAAAACCCAGAAGGAAACACAATTCAATCACCAATTCATGAGCAATAGCAACCTCCAACCATGAAACCCTAATTTCACCCCGAGTAGCCTATGGGTCTCCAGAATAGGCCAACGGTCAACAAAAAAGGTCATGCTCGAGAAGGGGACATTACAACCAACTTGCACTCTAGAGGTGTTAATTGTTACGCCAACACATTCCCTACCTTTTTTGGCTCATACCCATACTGGAGATGAAACAGGGACACAGGGACAGCCAGGAAACGTCTCCTAGCCATCCCTTTTTCACACGAAATTTCTAAAACTTCTAGGGGAAGTTTTTTGCAGATTTAGGGGACTTAAGGGACAGCTAGCAGTACCCAATACGACCAACACGTCCCCTAACCATCCCAGGGACTACTAGCCATCCCCTATGGCCCAACAACATCTTACTTTATTTTTTTTGTTAAAAAACACATTTTTAAATTAAAAAAAGGGGATGGATGGGCCCACAAGGACCCCCCACCCCTTTAAACAAAACCCAAACCTACTTGACTTATCAAAACAACTAAAAGAAAAACACATTCTCATTTTGACATTTACAAACTTGAAGTGAAGAGCAGCAAGTGAAAGAGGAGAGAACAACAGTTGAAAGGGGAGAGTAAGGCATCAAATCTACTTCATGTGAGGTAAGTTCTTCATTTTACATTTGTTTTTTTATTTTTCAATTTGTTTTCCTTTTTTTCATTTGTTTTACCACATAGGAAGGGCATTGTGAGTTTATTTTTTCCTTTATTTAAACTTGCAGCTCTCTTTTCAATTCTTAACCAAAAATAATCATGAGCAGTAGTGAGATTACTAATAATGCTAGTGAGGAGGTTGAGGTTCAAATGCATGAAAGAAGTAGACCTAGTAGTAGAACTCATAGAAGTATGGTAGTCGTTGGGGGTTCTTCAGGCAGTGGGAGTGTAGCATGGCCAACAACTTCAAACCCATTTGAATGTCCTTCTGAAGTCCTCAAAACCTATGCAAAAAGTCCATTTAACTTGGAGTCATATTTTCTATGTTTTGGTCATTTTATAGTTGAAACTTGGAGCCTTTGGGCATTTTTTATAATTCTTATATATGTATGTACATTCACAATGAAAGCATTTGAATTTCTTTAATTTGTTTGTTAATTCTCATGTGAAATCTCAATTCAAGTCTAATGTTATGTATTAATCTTCTACAATGTCTATGATGAATGCTTTATCAATGTTATGATATGAATATTTGAAATTTTTCTATATTTTTAAAAATTTCCTTATTTTTTATCAGCTGTCCCCTGCCGTCCCCTAAAAAATGGCCCAAAAGTACCCCCGTACCGAAAACTCTGTCCCAATGTACCATACTATCCCCATCCCTGAAACCTCGTGGAGCATAGCTTGAAACCCAAGGTGATTCCTGTATGAAATCACTCAACCAACTAGGGACCATCTCTCAAATCCGAAACTAGTAATTTGATGAGGGTTTTTGTCCTCGATCAATCCTTGGAAGAACTTCTCTATTCACTCCAGCAACATCTTGTTATGTGTGCAAACTTGAATAATGAATATGAGAGCCCTACGTCTCCTTTTATAGCTTTTTCACTGATTTTTCAAAAAAACGTTGATTTTAGTTGCTTGAAACGATGTGGACCAGTCGGTTGTGATAAGCCACTAGGAGGTCTTTGCGAGCTTCTCTTGGCAAGAGGATGTGCCATAGCCTTTGATTTATTACATGCCATGCCATCCTCCTCTTTTTATTTAATATAAGCCAATATTTGTTGTTTTGTCAACCCTTTTTTATTTGACCCAAGGCAAACATTTATTCTTTGTACAGGAATAGCGCATAAATGAGCTTTCACTCAAAAGTACGAGCTCTTATACTAAATTCCACATTGGCTACAATGCCAAACGTAACCCCCACCACCAAGAATTTGTTGAACCATTCTCGTATGTCACCAAAGAGGTGACGATGCATCATATTTCGATTGACTATCTACATCTGGGCCAACTAAATTAGAACAACTGAGCATTCTGTATGAACCTGAAATAAAAAAACACTACAAATTAGCAACACATCTATTTTTTTAAAAAAAAATTGGCATTATAACCCCTTATTATGCATAAAAGTTTCTTTAAAAAATCAAAACATACCAAAAAAAACAAAAAAAAACTTGAATTTTTTTTAAAAATACTTCAAAAATCTTCAAAAAAATTATTGAAAATGTGAAAAAAGGGAAAGATTCACTCACCTTTGATTGTTAGATCTTCTTTGTGCAGCTATTTATCCCTTGTTGTTAGTTTTAACTCCTTCATAGCTCTCACCTTCAAAAAAACACTCACCTTAAAAATCCAACAATGGCAGCTTGGAGGCAAAAAATGGTGTTTTTTTACTTTTGTGTTTCTGAAATGACTTCATTCAGGGCGACCAAGACAACATATGCCTTTTTTTAGGTTTGAAAAGTTTTTTTCTTGTTTTATTCAATTTTACATGGGTTGAGTCTACGAGTCCTCCTGGGTACACCCGAGTACGGCCTGGGTACACCCAAGGTTCCACTCAGGGCGCCCAAGCGGAACCATGGGTGTACCCGAGGTCATACCATGAACATACCTGTTGACGTGGTTTTCGCGACCGCACCAACACAGAATGAAGTTTCCCAACAGATACTCTATCCTCTCTTGAACAAAGTTTCCTGCATGCTAAGATTGCGAGATAGATCATACATTTAACTCCAAGGTTCCTTCATGCAATAGAATACCCTCAGTTGGCTCGATGTGTTTTGCTGGTATTTCAAGGGGACTTACACGATTGTTCGACAACTGACAATAGACAGTGGATTAAGGGATTTCATGTAATTTGGATGATTTGGCAAGTGAGCACAAGTTTCCTAATTCTAACCAGAAATGAACTGAATTTAAAAGAGTGTAGGGCCTAAGAAGTTCTAATCTACTCTAAGGCGTGGGACATGGCGATCAATTCTCACAAGCTTCAACCGAGCCTTGCTTTGCCTTGCTTCGGACAGCTTCCACAAAACCGGTGCAATCTTCAGAGGACTGGCGAAAGGTGTTCAAATTATAACTCAACATGCAAGCACCATCAAGACGATGCATACGAACATGTAAGTCACAATCGAAGTTAAGTTTGAAAAGTAATCCAGTTGACCACACAGGGCGAACCCACCGTTAGCGAGCCCGCTAGTGGTATGGATGAGGGAAGTCTTGTTCAAATTGAGCACCACATTCCACAATTACTAAGTACTTACATGAAATGGAATCTACTCTACTTTAAGTTACTTGAAGTTGAAGGGATGAAGAAATCTTGCTAGCTACTTATAACAAAGATGAATTCACCATTCAATGAAAGATCTTTTATTACAATAGTTTTTCGCAACAATCTCTTACATAGTTTTCAAAGGAAAACTTTCCTTCTTCAAACTATGCTATACTAAGATACTACAACCAAAGTGCCTCCGCTCTACTCTCTAGTCTGATGTCTAAACTCTAATTCTATTGAGATACAAATGAGGGGGGATGCCCCTTTTATAGATAGCCCAGTCCAACAGACGGCTCATATTACAATCGGCTAGATAGCCCAGATTGTGCCACCTCAGCCCTAAATAAGACTCACCCTAAAAACCGCCACCAAGAGGAGTGGGGTAATAAATGAGCATTTAATGGCCAACATCCTTCTAGAAAATTCCAGCTTTGAAACGCATTCACACTGTTCTTGATTTTCTTCTTGACATTGTTCTTCAACCTTGCTCGAGCTTCCATTCTTTTCTTCATCTTGAGTTTTGAAGACATTTCTTCTCTGTCACTAAGTCCAACACTTAGCCATTTTCTTGCAACTTTTCTTCCTTCGAGGTTGAAATGTCATCTTGAATCACTTAAGTCATCACCGCTTGGTGTCGACGTTTCTCCTGCAAAACAAGCAATGAGAAGAGCATTAGAACACTTCATAATATAAATTCAACTTACTTACCAGGATTTTCACGCTCTAACTTTCAAGTGTTCAAATTCTTCATGCCTTAGCCAAATTTCCAACCCATCTTGCATTCTGCCTGGGCATACTTCACCCTGATATTTCAGCCAACTCAGACTCGAGAAAAATCCTTTCATCAGGAATTTGATCAAAAATTATCTAAGCGCTCAATTTCAAATTCATCTGCCAAGGCGACATATTTCAACATCTTTTTCCTTTCATGCCTTAGAAAAAATTTCAAACTTTTACTTAGGAAACTCATTATTTAAGTGCCCATCCAAAAATCTTCATCCTGAAGGCTACAACGAAGCATGGAAGACTTTAAAATCAACTTCTCATCGGAGATCTTCAATACCCAGAAGAAAATTTTCTTCAGAATTTGTCGAATTCATGGGTGTACAACGAATGGGTTCATTTAATTTTTCTTGAATTTTGAACCTTGGAAAAATAATTTTTAACAAATTTAATCCAGTTCTTCATCTCTGTGAATATTTTTTTGTTCTGACTTGAAAATTTTTATCAACCTGTGCAGCTGGCATCCCCTGACTTCATCTCCAACAATTTATCAACAATTGATCCATGCTTCAGGAAACTTCATCACCTTCATGTCTAGGCGTATTTTCCTAAGGAAGAAAATATTTTGCCTTAGAAAAATTTCGAATCATTTTGAAAATTTCAACTTAGGAAATTTTGTTCATCTTCATTCATTTGCCAGTGGTGGAATTTTTATCAATTCATCTGGACAATTTTCCTCGGAAGCACATCATACCTAACATGCTTTATTTTTCCATTACCTTGGGCGCATTTTATACCATGAAGGACACTTTCATTTAAAAATTCCAACACCTAGCATATTATTTTCATCACCCTTATCAACTTTGGGCGCATATCACACTTGAATGGGAAATATTCAACTTTCAATGCCTAGTGAACTTTATACCCCCACGCCTTAGCAATTATCATCTCATTTATCAACTTTGTTCCACCACCTTGGGCGCATTTGATACTTCATTAGGAATATTCAACCCGCCAAGCAATATTGTCTCTCATCAATTTTATTTCACCACCCTTTGACCACGCTTCACCCTCAAGACTTATCTTTTACATGGCGCATATTACATGCCATGGAGGAATAACTTTTATCACGCCTTCTTGTGACCCTTTGACTTCCTTCCTTTTGTCTTTACGTGCCTCACTTGGGCGCATATAGCATGTAGAGGAGAATAACTTTCTAACGCCCTCCCTTTTGACTTGTTGACTTCTCAAATATGGGCGCATTTTGTATGATGAGAAGGATGACTCTTGAGCTTCTTTATTTTCGTCTTCACATACCTCCCTTGGGCGCATTTGGTACTTGGTGAAGGATGAAAGCTTGTTGACCCTTGACTTTCTTGAGAGGTGGGCGCATTTGGAGTGTGATGGAGGATGAAGTGTCATGCCTTACGATTTTTCTCATCAAACTCTCAAAGTGGGCGCATTTTGCCATAGGAGGAGGATAAGCATTTCATACTTTAAAAAAAAATTTGCATGCCACTACCTTGAGTTGGGCGCATTTTGGGGTAGCTACAGGATAAAGCTCATGCCTTAGCCATTTTTCTTGACTTCTTCAATCATGGGCGCATTTCTTGCCTTGAGGAGGATGAAACTTCACTTAGAAACTTTTCCAACACCTTGATCAAGGATGGCGCATCTGGAGGTGGCAGGTGGATTTTCAACACTTAAAATATTTTTCAATCATCTTGAAGGCAAGCTGGGCGCATTTGAGAGTCAAGCCAGACTTATCTTCATGCCTTAGAATTTTCTAACACTTTGTTGGTTGGAAATTTTGTATTCTCGTGAAAGCGTACAAAATTGAGATTTCAACCACAGCACGTGAGTTTGAACTCTCCTAATTAAGGGAAGGCTCCCCCTTTAACTAAATAAAACTAAATGGATAGGACAGAAATCGTTCCTCTTATTTCAGGAAAGATTATACGTTGATAAAACTTTAGTACGGTAACTATGCAATGGAATAAAGAAAGAGGAGATAAAGTTTCCTGAAAGCGCAAAGACTTCCGTTATTTCCTCCGGGACGGGAAAATAATTCAATAAGCACAAAGTCTTGAAGAATGAAATCCTATCAACCTTTTTTCAGAACGATTACTTTATGGAAATATACAACATAAAACAGCGTAAAATCTGTAACTATGAAGTATCTATTAACTATTCTAGATGAGAGTTAATACTAGCACAAAGACTTGCAATTATTCTCAATTTCTAACACTAACTATGAATTCAATTCTCACATTTACAGCACAAAGTCTGCAAATATTTAAATCGAATCTCTTTTCAGCAATCTTCAACAATTCTCAAGTAATCACAATATAATAAAACAAGGATTCAGCTCAAAGTCTGAAATTCCAGCTTCTTGATATCACTTGAAAATTCACAATATTCCACTATAAAGCTCAAAGACTTTATGAGTACAAAATTCTGCAAAGTTTTCTTGCTTGCTAAAAAGATACAATTACAAAGGACCTCCTCAGGTATTTATAGGAGAGGGGTCATGAGAAAAAGGTGGGAGGATCTCAACTAACTTGAGAAAATCTCTCAACCGATAACTAATTGCAATTGACTTATTCAAAATTACAATCCAAATTGTGATTTGGTTTGTAAGATTTTACATGTAATTACATTTTTCAAAATTGCAAGGAAAGAACACTTGCAATTGCAAAACTTGTTTTTACATATACTTTGTCGAAAGTAAAATACATAATTGAAATTATTTTAAGTGTCCAAGACACGACTCTAACTACATCATCCTTCATCTGTGATGATCTTCATGCTGCTTCAGGATTGGTGAAGAGATCTCGAACTTGGAACGAGAATTTGCATTCTTAATGATCTTTGTATCCTTGGCGAACTTCAACCTTATCACATGCTTGGAGTAGTGCCATTTCTTTAGGAAGTTCTTCTCTTCGTTGCGTCCTTTTTCCATGCTTGATTCACTTTGTCCCCAGATGGTTTCATGAGGATTATTGACCTTCGAGCTGCTCCATGAATTATTGTTGTATCTCTTCTTCTTTTGTTCACTGATAAAGAACCCATAACACCTTATTCAAGATGAAATTGTTATAAAACAATGCCCATGCCTTGATTTATTGGTTTGATAAATCATGTGTGTAAACAAGACTGACAAGGGAAGGGATAATTTGATGCAAAAATGGGCTCACAAGTGAATTTCGGGTTTTGGAAGGCTGACAGCAAGTAAGGTATAATCGGGATTTTGGGAAGCCATTGCAATTTAAAAGTGCAAGGTAGGAAAAATAAGAGGTCTTTGCTAGTTTATCATTTTAACTTGTAACCTTGGTCAAAATCTCCTACTTGTAATCAGATTATGAAAACCCGATTTTCAGCCAAGGGCATCATTTTTGTAGAAAATGATAATGATGATGAAGAAAAATGGTAACGGCAAGTGAATGAAAAGTGAAATGGAAAGGCGAATGAAAGAGAAAGAAAAACGTTTTTGTGAATGAAGGGCGAATGAAGTATGATGGTGTATGAAAGAGACATGAATGAAGGGTTTGTGAAATGGAAAAACGCATTTTCAGCCATACATTTTTTAAATAATATGCAATCTCAATCTCCATAGAAAGGCAACCCAAGAACAAAAGATTTAAAGCAACAAAAACAGAAAAATAAAAAGAAACAAAGAACATACCGTAACAAGAGTTTACAAACCAAAATAAAGGAAAATAAATAAATAAATAAAACCCTAGGCGCCTTGAACAAACTTAAATCTGCAAAAACGTGGAAATGGTAGAGCAAAAATGGGAAATTTAATAAAGTTGCAGACCTTGCCAAGTGTTCTTCATGCCAAAATCTCTTCAATCGGGGTACATATGAGCAAAAGCAAGCTACAAAATTCACAAAAACACTTGCAAAACTCATTTCGGGTTTTTAGATGCTTATTGCAATTGAAAAATGACTTGTAAAACTTCAAAAATGCCTTTTACTTGCATTTCGGGTTTTTAGAGACTCATTGCAATTGAAAAATGACTTGTAAAACTTCAAAAATGCCTTTTACTTGCATTTCGGGTTTTTAAAGCCATATGACAATTTTGCTTTTTGTCAAAAATGAAGACTTCAAACAAATTCGGGTTTTTGAGTCACTTAAGCAATTTCGGAACTTTTGAAAGTTTTAGCAATTTTGCTTTTTTGCAATTTCTTTTTTGCAAATTCGGGATTTTTTGGACATTTAGCAATTTTGCTTTTTTGCCAAAAAGTTCCTACAACTTAAAATTAAAACAAAAAGTAACTTGCAATAGGAGCAAAAAGTTCCTACAACTTAAAATTAAAACAAAAAGTAACTGCAATAGGAGCAAAAAGTTCCTACAACTTAAAATTAAAACAAAAAGTAAATTGCAATAGGAAAACAAAACCCCTACTTGCAGTGATGCCCCAAAAACCCGAAATTGACCAAAAACACACTAAAAATGACTCAGAATTTCACGAAAACGGACGAGGGTGAGTAAAAAATGCTAACCCAAAGGACTATAGACCTAAAATTGAAATTTTCTAACCTTTGCACCTCGTAAAACGTGCCTTAGAAGAGAAAATCTTCAAATTTTATCAAAATTTTGATAGGTTGTCCCAAATTTTAACAAAGTCAAAAATGAGGGACAACACACTTTCATCCTCCTTTGGGCGCATTTCAGGGGTGGTGAAGGATATTTTCAACACTTAGGCGTTTTTCTCATCTTCACCAGTCAGCTCACATCTTACTATATTTAGTAAGCTCTTTGATTTTCCCTCTTTTGGAGCTCAGATTGATTTGAAATTTTGAACACTGGACCTTCACGACTTCATCACCCTGTTGACATTGTTATTCTAAGCTTAACTGCTAAAAATAGCATATTTCTGAAGGTAGTTTGCTATTTATAGTAACTGCTCGCTTCTGATACCTCCACAACTCCGTTTGATTTGAAATTCGAATGATGCGCTCCTCACCACGTGACCTGCCTGTCGACATCGGCGCATGCTGCCGATTTGCTATTTTTAGCCTGTTTCCAAAACGACTTACTATAAATAGTAAGTGCTCCATTTGCCTTCAAATTTTACCAACAGATAGCTTGAAGGATGCTGATCGCAGTGGTTTACACCAGTTTTCAAAAATTCTGACCTTTTACCCCTCTTTTTGGGTCCCGGAGCTGGAAACCCTAATTTGTTCTGCATGCATATCAAATGATCTTCGTTTGTTCTTGTTTCTGTTGCGTTGCGATCAACTCGTGATTTTGAAGTGCTGGGAGGCGGCTGTCGGGATGCACCTGCTAAAAATAGTAAGTTCCTAAATGAGTGACCATCTCTGTTTGCATGTCACATCACTACGAAGCTCTCGAAAAACCCATAAGGAATATGCAGACATTCAAAGAAAACCCTGACATGCAAACCCTAAAAATAGCCTCTGAAGGCTGAACTCAAAAAGTTGTCATCTCATTTTGCATGTTATACTGTCGCGAAGGTCTTCAAAAACCCAGAAGGAATATGCAGACATGCGTTGAAAAACTCTGCATCTAAGCCCTGAAATTTGCTTCGGACGCTGAACTGCTAAAAATAGTAAGTTGTCTGTTTCAGCTCAAATTTTGCACGCGAGCAACTTGATGTGTTCTAGATGCAGTGTGACTGTTAAAACCTCAAAAATGCTGACGGAATGTCTGGAATTACACACTTATTAAAAATAGTAAGTAGTCAGAATTTGATGAAATTTCAATGGAAATCTGCTAGAAGTACACTGATAGTAAAGTTAGTCTCTGTTTTCAATTTATTCACTTCGTTTGACCCTAGATTGACCAGGAAAGTACAAACCCTAATTTTCAGACTTGGCCAAAATTTCACATTAAAGCTCACAGACGGGCACATCCCTCGAAAGGAAGACAGCAGAAAGAGAGGGAGAGAGACAAAACCAAAGCCAAAAGACCAGAATGGAGCAAAAATTAGGGGTCCCATCTTGAATGGGGCGATGTGTGAAAAGGTCACAACAATACCCAGACCTAGACCGAACCCAGCTGAGTACAAGGGGCACTTAGCCGAACCTGACAACATAGTATTTTGATAACACAAATCACAACATAAATATGCAAGTACTGAACACACACTATTGTCATCAGTCTAATATAGGTAATCAACATTCTTACATTGCATAATAACAATTTAGAAGGTAGATAAATAACTCCTTATCAAGCCCAAATGATAGATAAGCAAGTTCAAATCATGAATCCAATTAAAATACCTCAAACTAAAAGACAATGGCAAATGATGCAGGTCTGATTCACCACTACATGCTTTGCCACAGGGCTGAATAGCAAACCTGAGTGATGACAGGTCTTTTAATGGACTGATTACAATCCCTAGCAGCAAAGGAAGCTCTAGAAACACCCTTCTATGTCATCAAGAACAGCCCACCATTGGTCAAACTCTGTTTGTATGCACCCAGCCCCTCAAGGAAGCTACATCTTGCCTAAGATGACCAAGGAACCAGTCTGATATACATGTTTGAGTAAGATAACAGGTCTAATATACTATTCTGAGTATGATAACAAGTCTGAAACAATGAAATGACCACCCCAAAGAAACCACCAAGTTCACCAAGGTTTCCACAAGAACTCAGATCAACCCAGCACAAGTTGAGAGTCTAGAAGAGGACAGGGAACACTCTATTCCAAGCAGGACAGCAGATAAATTTCACCCAGCAGGTCTTCAAATGCAAGGAATTCCACCTCCAATGACCCGAGACTGAAGTAGCACCCAAAATCTCACCTCCAAACACCTTATAATTATCTTCTTTGAGAATTGGTGTGGTCTGTTAGGCTTTTCTAAGTGAATGTCAAGTATGATATGATAAGTACAGCATGTACTGTGAATAGTACATCCTCCCTCAAGGTATCCACACTCCAAAATACACCCCAAAATATGAATAACTTGTCACAAGAAGATTAGGCGCCGTCATTGGACACCAAAACTCAATCCCAAAAGCAGCGTTGGAGTTGGAAAGGGGTCACGTCCAATTACAGGCAAAATAGTACGGCCTAGTATAGCAGGTCAACTCTTCTTGGGATTTGTGCAAGCCTGCAAACAGCCTCAAAAACACCTCAAACAAGGTCAGCTAGGCATAAGGATGTTTGTAGGTGTGATCATTTTGAAAGTTGACTCCTCTGTAACTCACCTTTCAGCAAGATGAGATGGTATGGCCCATCTAGGGTATCAATGAAAATCTAGAAATTTCACCCAACTATAAAAGCCTCTAGTAACACCTCCAAAAGCAAACTAACTCTGCAATATTCACCAAAAACGAACACCAAAATCTGCAATCAAAAAAACCTAATTTTTTTTCATTTTCCTGAAACCCTAAACTATGAAAACTTTGAAACCCAGGGTGATTCCTGTATGAAATCACTCCAACCAGCTAGGGATCATCTCTCAGATCTGAAACTAGTAATTTGATGAAGGTTTTTGTCCTCGATCAATCCTTGGAAGAACTTCTCTGTTCACTCTAGTAGCATCTTGTTATGTGTGCAAACTTGAATAATGAAAGTGAGAGCCCCACACCTCCTTTTATAGCTTTTTCATTGCTTTTTCAAAAAACATTTTTTTCCTTTTGAAAATAACTTTATGTCTAAGGCCCCTTTTCCCCTAGGCATCCACTTAAGGGGGCATAACATAACTTTATTAAATTAAAACACTGAAGTAAATATTATAATGTTAACTTTATAACTTTAGTGTAATAATTTAAATAATCCAAACCATTTTGCAAAAAGCATTGCCAAAGCATTGAAAACTGAAACTGATCACACCAAAAAGAAGTTGATTTTGAAGAATGATGCCGAGTGTCAAACAGGCACTTACTAAAAACAGTAATGTTCTCCAAGAACTATGGAGAACAACCCAGAAGGCCAATTAAACTCCACACCACCACTGGATGCCAAGAAAACCCTAAATTGAGCTCACCAAGAATGTTGGAACTCTCCCAACTCACCTAGAAACTTACGAAAAACCTCAAAAACTAGCCAATGCTCATGGAACAACATGGCGTAAAAATGGGGACATTACAGTACTTGGAAACTCACCAATTTTTTGTTGGCCCGAATATTTAAAATGTGTATTAGCCAAGTTTTTCAATGAATCCTTAGTGATTCCAACCCTACAACTTGCAACGTGCACCAAAAACTTGCCAAAAATGCTAGAAATACATGGTTTTTGGCCTTTTAAAAAGTTATGAAAATGGTGTGCACCACAAAGGTCTATGTGGTTTTGAAGGTCTTCATTTGGGCCAAGTGGCAAGGATTGCCCTATACTACAACAAGGAATGCACTAGGGACGTTGCACTCAGACCTCACAAGGAGCACTTTCCCTCATCCCCACTATGGGTGCTACCCCCAAGCCCCTCTAAGGGCCACTACTCCTCAATTCTATTGGGGGCACTGCCCCTCAAATTTGCTAGGGATACTTCCCCCAAACCCTTGCCAAATTGATTTGATATATTTTGTAACTATATTTTGCACAAAATTTATGTTTTTTTCAAAAATTTATATATATTTTAAGTTGTCATGTTTTGTTGAGTTTTTGCTAGATTTTCATCAGGTTTTTGCCAATTCAAAAAAAATTAGTTTGTTGAGTCCAAGTCAAGTCCTAGTATGCAAACTATGATTTTAATCATCAATTAAACTAATAGTCACATGCTATAATATGAGAATTAGTGGATAAGATTATTTTATGGTAAAGCTTGCACATCATGCAAGTAGTCATAGCTAGAGTTGAAGTCCAATCAATTTATTTCATTTATTTTCATGTAGTAACTTTGTAAACAATATAAATAAGTGCATTTTTGCACTTAGTTTTATCATGCAAACATATTGGTTAAATTACTATTCACCAAATGTTATTGTCATTCAAAATTTATTATTCACTCACTGAAATTTACTACACCAATGCTTATTGATATGTTTTGTTATGTGGGTTGAGGTTTAAATTGCTTTGGCAAATTTGTAAGATTTGTATTGCAAGTTGGATTGAAGATAGAGATGGTGGCTTTGTACCAATTTCTTCATTTAATTCACTAGAGAGTTCATGTTTATGTGTTTTAAACTATTCAATTTGTATGTGTACTTGCATTACATTCAATCTCTATATTTAGATGCAACTGTGTAGCTGTAGGGAATTTTTTAGGTAAATAAATCCAAAAATCTCTTGTCTAGTATTGATGTGCAAAATCACCTTTTACTCTAGATTAAGAAAACAAAAAAACAAAATAGGCTTTTATTTAAATGTGTATTGCATGCTATCAATCACCCTAAAAAAAAATATAAAGATTGTATTTAAGCAAGTACATATTGTCTAATTTAGGTTAGTTTTTAGCTTAAAGGGAGCTTCCCTTTCTAATTTGAAAAGAGGTTGTACCACACATTTGTTCCTTTTTGTGTCACTGCAGTTTACAAATTATAACACTAACATAACTAAGTGGGTACTAAACATGTATTGATAGTGAAATATTAGAGTCCACCAATTGGCCAATATCAGCAAGTCTGAAAAATGAAAAATACAAAAAAATGCAAGTTATTATCGAGTGATGATGTTTCCTTTGATTTGTACATGTAGACTTCCCTCTATATTTTTCAAAATGCAATCAATTACCTCATAATGAAGAGTGGACCTTGTTATAGTTATGACTGAATACCCTTAATTAGATGATATTTCTGGGAACCAAATTTAGACACTCTTCTCTCATATGTGGCACGACTCTTTATTTTGAATAAATTCATTCTTAATCCTTAGTAAACTCCTTAATTACTTTGTTCCACAAAACAACTCTCATAGATTATATCCTATACTTTGAACTTTACTTTATCTCTATCTTGCTAGTTCAAGTTCACATTTGCCAAACTTTTCCTCAAGGTCAGTATGGCTAGGTTCAACTATTATATATATATATATATATATATATATATATATAAGAAGAGCAAAGAGATTGGCTAGTAATGGTGATTGGCTATGAACTTTACTCGAGTTTGTGGGTTACTACCATGACCTGAAGTAGATTCACAAGAAGGTCAACTATTTAGAATGAGAACCAAAAGAAATGGTTTCACCCAAAACCTTAGATTGGATTGGGTGGATCAAAAACTATGCTATCTTCCTCCCTCTCTAAGGCAGTATCATCATATGCATCTTTCATATAGCTATAATGGAGAGCCAAGAGATGATTATTAATGTTGATTGTTTTTGGACTTTCCTAAGATTTGTGGGTTACTAACACAATTTGAAATAGATTCATGAGAAGAACAACTATTTAGATTGAGGATAGAAACAAATAGTTTCACCTATAACCTTGATTGGATTAGGCAAATCAGACACTATGTTATTCCTCATATGGAGTGCCATCATCATGATGTTCATCAAGTTGGATTGAAGGTAGAGATGGTGGCTTTGTTCTCATTTTGGGGTGGGTAAGTGGAGCAGATTTAGGGGCATGTGAGTGTATACAGGAGTCAAGGGTAACCTCTTTCAAAAGTTTTTGTTAATGGTCCTACTCAAACTCATCCCTAGGAATGGTGGTAAAGTGGTGAGGCTCAACTCTTGAAAAACCAAGTGAGTTTCGCATGAGGTGAGGAACTTCAATGGTTAATTCATTTGGGGCAATGCGAAGAGTGTGCTCAACTGAAAAACATTTTCTACACCTAAAATCAATCTTTTCATAATCTACTTGTTGCCTCCATCCTCTATTGACAACCTTTCGAGAAATGTCCACTGGGAGTCCCTTGGTCATATCCATTTCAACACAAATATAGGCATATGTGGTGCAAGGGTAATGGGATATTTCTTTTGAAATATAGTATTATTTTCTAAGCTCATTTCCAATAACCCGAAGAGCCTCCAATTCCCAAAACTACAAATCCAAATAGGGTAGTTAGATCCATAGAAATGTAATGGAGAAAGAAACAAATTTCAAATAGAAGGTGGGGTCCCAAGGATTGATGCATAGATCAGCTCCTTGGAAATGCCATGGACCAACCCTAATCACTACCTCTTTGTCCTTGAGGGATTCAAACTCTATGATGAAAAACCCTCTAATGCAGGGACAGATGTTAATCTCATCCTCTAGACCCTCTTTCCTTAGCTCTAAGATTCAAGTGTGTAGATCATTTAATTTGCGTCACTTTCTTGTAAATCTTTAGATACACACAAGTTCCTAAAGGAAATTGTCAGTCAAAAATTTATTTATCCATGCAAATTTTTGGAATATGATCCATCAATTATATAGGAACAGATGATAGAACTAAGAGAGAAGTAGGAGATGGATGTAGACAACCACCAAATTCCTCAAACGCCTCAATCATATAGTAAAAGGGATGCACCTTTAGGGATTCATGTAATCCAAATCATTTAATGTTCTTGTTTGCTAGTGAAGTCTTAAGGCTGGACAATTTGAACGTGTTATGAGTTGCATTCAATTTCTACTTATCTCCAACAATCATGCTATGATATGTACTAAATCCAATCACATCCTTGTAATAGTGTCAAGTGTGCAAATTATGGAAAGGTCTTGCATTCTTCACAAAATTTGGCTCTCTAGTTTTCTATGCAAAGAGATTAGGGTTCACATGTGTGTAATTAGCAAAGGGGTGAAGCGCATGAATCATCACAGAAATATATGTATACATATATATAAATATGTGTTACACATGCACATACTATGTTTTACAGATATACATGTGCACACACACATATAATTAAAAATATATAAAAATATGCATTATTTGCACAAATGTACAAAAGTAAATACATAAAAAAGCTGATAATTGATAATTCAAGATAAATTGTCAAACATTGAAGATAAATCACCATTCTTTATATTAGTGTATCATCACATATAAAATCAAATAAATCACCATATTGTTCTTCATCAAGAGCATCATTCTCATCAGCTAGTTTGTTGGAAGGACAAGCAATGCCAATGCCACTCCTACTACCTACACCATGCAAATGACATTGTGTAGAATCCTCATGGCCCTCATCCTCAATCAAGACTAAGGAAATTTGTTAGTTAAGCTTAGGGCTTTTCATTTTTTCATTTTTTTCATTGGAAAAGAAAAATCAGTCCCAAGCAGATTCTCCCTTGGTTAGATGTTGAACAACTAGGTTTCTGCCCAAAGCCTCTGGATTTGGTTCAGGCACATTCAAAACATACCCAGGCTAAATCTAGAGGCCTGAGGCAAGACCCTAGGGAAACCTAGGCCAAAACCAAACCAAGATTATTACCCACTCAAAACTGGTTTTGGTTTGGCCTAGGTTCCTGTGCAACTCAATAAAATAGCTTTATGCTAGATGTAATCAACCAAGTTATTCTACAAGAAACTGAACCCTATGGAATAGTAGTCCTTTGGGGAGGAGAAAAGACTAATACCAATGTCATAAAGAAAAATTACAAAATAACATGTACATTTGAGAATACCAATCAAAAAATAAATAGCATGTACATTTTCTACAGCATCAACAAAAAATTGTTTCCTCCCCTGAAAATAAGATAGAGGTGAGAAGTTTACTTACAATCTGACTTATAAATTCAGAGCTGCATCCCTTGAAAAGAGGCACCTGCTCAACCTCTGACATGTATAATGATTGGGAAACCTGTATACAAACTAGAGTTATATCAATACAAAGAAATCATACAAACAAAAAGTTTATGGCTTTTCAAATTTGAAGATATTTAAGTGTTTTCTGGCAAGTAGATGAAAAACAATTTTTATTTTGCATATTTAGCTAAAGACATGCAGGTGTGGGTGTGGATGTGGGTGTAAATGCTGATAGCCTGATATGATGACAAGGATAACATTCAAATAAGAGTTTGGAAACAAATGAATAAAGATATAACCACAAGATGTGGATACAATGATGGGAACAGGGATGGAGATCAGGGCACACTGCTTGTCACTATACTGGAGTTTCCCAGTGACTGATATGTTTATAATCATGATTGAAGTACTCTTTTTGGGTTAGTTACTTCATTGTTTTACTTTTGATTATTGGTCTGTTTTTATCATAGAATATCCTCTATCCTAAGTCTTTGCTATTATAATTGGTGTAATTTCAAGTCCAACTGATCTATTTTGGTCACTACTGGGCTATTAAATAATTTCTTTCTTTCTTTCAGTCTGTTCTAAAGTGTGTTGTAGATCGTCTTTCCACAAACTTTTGTTAATCAAATCAAAAGAAAACCAATAATTTTATATACTCTACTTCAACAAACATTCAGAAACAAGGAAGATTTGTTTTCATAAGCAGTGCCAACAATATATTTGATCATTGAAATTTCATCAAAACAGTAAATTTGAGATTTGGAGGATCCTAGATGCTAAAACCTACGATTATAGCACAAAATAGGATTTTCATCTGATAAGTAGGAGGTATTTCCA
>VDFB02298830.1:0-19728 GCA_007258455.2 Sequoia sempervirens | reverse complement strand
GACAATCTAATATGGGAATCAAGCAAAGCAGGAAGTAGATTCATGTTTCTTTTGCAGCAAGTTAGAACTCCCAAAATTCCAGACCCAAGTAAACCTTTTACATGGCACCTTTAGGATCTTATGATGTAATTTTGGGAATCAAAAGGTTAACTAAGCACAAAGCCATTGTAAATTATGAGGATAAGATGGTTAGTTTTCTGGATGACTATGGAAACTCGATTGAGATTCGTGGGGTGTAAAGACCTTTAAAGCTTAGGCAGATCTTAGCCATGTAGCTCAAAAGGGATCAAAGGAAGGTATGTGCCATATATGTTGTGCATGTCTATGAATCAGGCAATGAGAAGCCATATATAGATGATTAGTCTATCCTTAAGAAATTCTGAGATGTGTTTCCCAAAGATCTCACTGAGATGCCTCCAAAGCAAGAATTTGATTTCTCCATCGATCTAGTGCCTGGAGCTGAGCCTCAATTTAAGGCACTGTATAGGATGACCACCACTGATTTTTATGAATTGAAAGCCTAGTTGCAGGAACTCTTGGGCAAAGGGCTCATTGGACCTAGTGTGTCTGCTTAGGGAGCACTAGTTATCTTTGAGAAGAAGGATGGAACCTTGTGTTTGTGTATCAATTATCAAATGTTGAAAAAGGCAACCATCAGGAATCTATATCCCCTCTCGAG
This sequence comes from Sequoia sempervirens, assembly GCA_007258455.2. Lineage (NCBI taxonomy): Eukaryota > Viridiplantae > Streptophyta > Pinopsida > Cupressales > Cupressaceae > Sequoia > Sequoia sempervirens. The sequence continues at coordinate 19,049 of VDFB02298830.1, read as the reverse complement.
GATCGATAAATTATTTGATCAAATGAAGGGAGCGTCAATGTTCTCCAAAATAGATCTTAGATCTAGTTGTCATTATTTGAGAATAAAGGAAGAGGATATTTTGAAGACTAATTTCCAAACTTGGTATGGCCACTACGAGTTCACCGTTGTGCCATTTGGTTTGACCAATGCACCCGTAACCTTCACGAATCTTATGAACAATATGTTTTTGGATTTTTTTCATGATCAAAACTTGAGGATAGTCTTACAACGTCTAAGAGAGAAGAAGATTTTTGGAAAACTATCCAAGTGCTCATTTTACTAGGATCAAGTGCACTACCTATGTCACATTATTTCAACTGAGGGAGTCTCTGTGGATCCCAAAAAGATAAGAAAAATTATGGAATGGATGAAACCCAGAGCATGACTGAGGTGCGAAGCTTCATGGGCCTTGTGGGATATTATAGGAAATATGTGCAAGGGTTCTCTCAAATTGCAGCCCCAATAACTTCATTCCAAAAGAAAGGAAAAAGGATTGAGAAGTGTGAACGAGCCTTCCAACTCCTAAAGGAAAAACTCACGACAACCCCAATGTTAACTATATCATATCCCAATGGTCAATTCTCAGTGATCGCAGATGCTTCAGGAGATGGTGTAGGAGTAGTGTTAATGCAAGATGGACAAGTGGTAGCATACAAGTGGAGGAAGTTGAAGCAACATTAAATGAATTACACACCACATGATTTGGAATCATCGGCTATAGTGTACGCTTTACAAATGTGAAGACATTATCTCCTGGTAAAACCATTTGAGCTCAAAATGGATCATTTGGGATTGAGATATATCTTCACTCAACCAAACCTTAATGCACAAAAAAGGATATGGTTAGAATTCCTTAGCAAGTAAGACTTTGGAATTGAGTACATAAAAGGAAAATAAAATAGAGTGGCAGATATTCTTAGTAGAAGAAGACATTTGGTAGCCATGACCTCGACAAGATCTAATATGAGGTAATAGGTGATGCAACACTTGCAAGGTGATGAGAATTATGAGAGGGTGAAGAAGGCTCTAGAAGAGAATTTTATAGACCATCGATTTGATGGGTATGAGTTTGAATCAGATGGAATCTTAAGATATCAGAGGTGAATGTATATTCTAGATTCAAGAGAGCTCAAGAAGCTGGTCCTAGAGGAAGTCCACAATGCACCATATTCAGGACACCCCAGAGTCACTAAGATGATCATGGAGTTAAAATCCTTGTATTATTAACCAGAGCTTAGGAAGTATGTAGTGGAATACATAGCCATATGCTTGGAGTGCCAACAAGTCAAGGTTGAGAATGTGCATCCAACAGGGCTCCTTTGTCCCCATGATATACCTAAGTACAAATGGCAGGTGATGAACATGGACTTTATATAGGGGTTACCCTTAAGTAAGAATACGCATGATGTCATCCTAGTAGTTGATCTGATTAGGATCTAGACTAATTGCATTTGAATGCTTAATGTTTACAAATCATGAAACCCAAATTACATAAAACAAAATTAACACATTAACATGTGAATTAAGTGGAAATACAATTCATGCATACATTATTGAAATTATGCATTAAAAACTGAAGGTGAAAAGAACAAAATTGAGAAAGAAGAAGAGAGAGAAAGTGCAAACGATCTGATAACGGAGTTTGCCACAAACGTGACTACGTCTCCGGGTCCGCTCCAATAGAGTGAGACCAATCCGATTAATCTCCAAAAATCAGTTACAAATGCACCAAGAGCACTTCGGCAGCATGACAATACTCCGACTTACAAAAAGGCTCAAAATAATCTCCTTAGAAAATCTCCATGTTTCTCTGATTCACAGCTTCACCACCTAGACTTCAAAATTCTGAATGAACCAAACTCACTCCTAAACTCCCCTTTTATACATCAAATATTCCCAAATTGGTGAAAAACCAATTGATTTGGGAATTTTAATTCAATCCCCCTTACATAGAAAAATGTAGAAAAATCCTCCCCAAAATCCTTAAAATATCTTTAATAATCTTTCAGAAATAATTTAAGCCCTTCAAATTTAATAAAATTTTATTTTAAGCCTTTCTCAGGCTTTCACTGTTTCGGGGGGTTTGTTGGTCTTGTTTTATTTAAACCTTAAAAATAACCTTTTAAGGTTATTTAGTTAGGCATCGGGCCTAAATAGTCAATAAAACAAACCCCCCCCCCCGTTACAATACTTAATATATATGCTAGCGTGTTGGTGGCATTAGGTTTTGGTAAGCCGACGGTCGGGGGTTCAACCCCGGCCGCTGGCTATTAATAGCCAATTTCCGGCCGGCAGGTAACAACACAAAGCACTGCCAATTATAGGATGGAGGAAATCCGGCGGCCGAGTGGTGGAGACGTGGATGTGTAGTTAAGAGGTTAGGGGATCAAATCCCCCCAAACCTTTTATCGAAACATCCCAACAAACTGCCGATGGAAGGAGTGGCCACGTGTCGCACCAGAAGGGTGCCATGTGGCACAACTTAATTGGCCACTGACTCGGTTGTGTCTGCTGACTGGGATGATAACTGCGCACTGACAATCCCGATCCCGATGATTTGTCCACACATGGACACGTGTCGCAATCTGATTGGATTGTACAAATGATTTGACAGCCACGTGTTATGCTCTGATTTGTCCACATCGGATTCTGTACCGTACGGTCTGAATGATGATGTCAGCCATTGTACCATCAAGTCAACTAAACTTTGACTGCCAGTATCTTGAGCATACGATGTTGGTTTTTGACGAAATGAATGTTGTTGGAATCATCTCGACGAGCTCTTCGATTTGAAACTGCTTCCGTCAATTTCTGAGACAATCATTTTTTCCGCTTTCTGGATGCCCCTGATGGCAGTTTGACCCAAGGTTTGACTGGCCATAACTTGTGCAAACGGAATCCTTTTTGCCCTGTTCAAGTTGCGCTGGAATCAAGACATCGAGCTCTTTCTAATGGTGCTGAAATCTGGAGTATTGGATTTTCTTCAATTTTTAGTGAAAATATCCCCCGGATCAGTAGTAGTCAATAAGTTGACTAAGGTGGCACATTTTATTCCAGGGAATCTTAAGGATGGATCATTGACCTTGGCCAAGAAATTTTTCCAAGAGATCTTTTGCTTACATGGAGTGCCAGAGACCATTATATCTGGTAGAGATACTTGAATGATGTCAAGGTTTTGGACAACCTTGAATACAGCTTTGGGGACCAAGCTAAAGTTCAGTTTAGGAGGTTAGGGGATCGAATCCCCCTAACCCTTTTATCGAAACGTCCCAACAAACTGCCAATGGAAGGAGTGGCCACGTGTCACACCAGGAGGGTGCCACATGAGGCAACTTAATTGGCCACTGACTCGGATGTGTCTGTTGAATGGGATGATAACTACGCACTGACAATGCCAATGATTTGGCATACACATGGACACGTGTCATAATCTGATTGGACTGTACAAATGACTCGACTGCCATGTGTTATGCTCTAATTTTTCCACATCAGATTATGTACCGTATGGTCTGAGTGATGACGTCAGCCATTGTACCATCAAGTCAACTGAACTTTGACTGCTAATATCTTGAGCATACGACGTCGGTTTTCGACAAAATGAACGTTGTCAGAATCGTCTCGACGAGCTCTTCAATTTGAAACTACTTCCATCAATTTCTGAGACAATCATTTTTTTCCACTTTCTGGATGCCCCTAATGGTAGTTTGACCCAAAGTTTGACTGGCCATAACTTGTGCAAACGGACTCCTTTTTGCCCCATTCAAGTTGTGTTAGAATTAGGACATCGAGCTCTTTCTAATGGTGCTAAAATATGGAGTATTGGAGATTATTCAATTTTCAATGAAAATATCCCCCGGATTAGTAGTAGTCGATAAGTTGACTAAGGTGGCACATTTTATTCCAGGGAATCTTAAGGATGGATCATTGACCTTGGCCAAGAAATTTTTCCAAGAGATCTTTTGCTTACATGGAGTGCCAAAGACCATTATATCCAGTAGAGATACTTGAATGATGTCAAGGTTTTGGACAACCTTGAATACAGCTTTGGGGACCAAGCTAAAGTTCAGTTTAGCCTATCGTCCTCAAATCAATGGTCAAATCGAGAGAGTGAACCAAGTACTATAAGACCTCCTTCAGATGTACTGCATGGACCAATAGTATAAATGGGAAGTGTATCTACCACTAGTAGAATTTGCTTATAACAACTCTCATCATGCATCCTTAGGTATGGCGCTCTTTGAGTCTGATGCAAGAGCATCCTTGGGTCATAGCAATCTTGCATCACCCAAAAATATTTTTCATTTCAGTTTGTCTCTATTTTCATCTCAAGCGGTAGATCCAGTAGTTCTTCATGTTTGCTTGTCATACCTTGCAAATCTGTGTGTATCTTGTGGGCATGTTCATTTACCTTATTCCAGATTTTGAGCATGATTGGTTTCTTGTTCGACAAGTTATTGCTTCTGGAATATTGATAGTTTCTTGATTCATCACCAAAGTAGTTTTCTAAGCCAACAGCTAGTTGGATTGTTCACAGATCATCTTCGTTGTTCGTAGATCGTGGCAGTGTGTTTATAATTGTTCTTTGGGGCATTTTTGACCTTCGTTTGGGTCCACACTTCATTCTATGCAATCACCGAGATGTAATTCAAGATTTGAGGTCAACTTGTTCTTGCGACCATTGTATTTTCCTTCTTTGGAAATCAATTTTATTGTTGGTCGACGCAGATGTATTTGGCCTTGCGAATGTATATAAAGCCTTGTAATTTAACATTAGAGGGTAGTGGGAGTCAAAGAAGATGAAGTAGAGTTAAGATGTATTGTCTTCTTTTTAAGATTTCGCCCATTTAAGGAGCATATGGTAGATGGCTAATTGAGCATGTTGTAATCAGGCCTACAAGCCGAATTCAATAAGTTTGGATGTTACCGACCAGTTGTAATTGAATTATCTGATAATGAGAATGTCTGAATTTGTGTTTGCATCAATTTTCTATGTTGCTTCTATTGTGTGACTCTTGCTACATGATTTGGATGGTTTTCTTTGAGGACCCTTCGAGCGTGGTTGCATTAGTTGGTATCATAGCGGGTTGTGAACTTTCGGATTCAAAGATTTGAGCGGGTGGCGAACTTACGAATCTACAGATGAGAGATGATTGTGAAATTTGAGCGGGTTGCAATCCTTATGGAATTCCTTGGGGTAAATAGAGTACTGACTAGAGGCAAGTTGTAGGTGTGTTCAATAGATCTCCGAGGGAGAGGTAATTGAAACACTATAGTCAAATCACCGAGTTGAGGCAATTGTACCGAGCAAGGGGAGAGATTTCATCGAGAAGGATGAACACTAGAAGAATGGAGTAGATGATGGAAGACTTTAAGAATGAGACGAGGAATGAGATCTAAAACCTCTTGGTTGGTTTGAGGAGAAACCGTGAACCAAAGGCTGAATATGAAGAAGCTGCAGAAGAGCTTGAGATTGGAGATACTAAGGGACTAAAAAATGAAAGAGAAGAGATATTTTGAGGGTAGTCACACAAGTAAGTAAAAGTCATAAGTTGGAATTTTCTAATTTTTTGGGTACATTAAATCTGGAAGACCTGATAGACTAGATAGGAGAGTTGGAAGATGTTAGAGATCCTTTGAGGGTTAAGTTAGCATCAACTAAAATGAAGGAACATGTTGCCTTATGGTGGAAAGAGTTGCAGGAAGACAGAGTGGAGAATGGTGAAATGAGGATCTCCCAATGGAGACAGATGGTTGCAATACTGAAAGCGAAGTTTGTCCTAGAAGATTATGAGTTGGATCTATTTAAGAAGTTACAAAACCTGAAGCAGAAGGATATGAGTGTGAAGGAGTATACAGAGGAATTCTACAAGATGATAATTAGATCTGGACATAGAGAGATGACTAGAGAGAAGGTGGATAGATATATAAATGGCCTTATATACAATATTCAGGATGAGATGAGTATGTTGAGAATTTCTATAGTTGAGGATTCTTTTTAATACAAATGGAATGGAATGGAATGGAATGGAATGGAAGGAATGGAAGGAATGGAATGGAATGGAGGAATGGAATGGGGACCCGAACTGAAAAATTGAGAATGGGGGGGGGGGTGGATTAAAACTGAAGGTGAGTCTGGATGAAAGGTTTTGATGAACAAGATCGGATGGACAAAGGGAAGGGTGGAATAAAGATGGAAACGGGTTTTAGGAATTTCCCACATCTTAGTCCATATAGGATAAGTTCATTGCAAAATGATCATATAGTGGAGTGAAAGAGCAGTGTTGGTGAACTTTAATATTGGCCCTTTTAGAGATGAAGTTTTGTGTTGTTTTGTCTATGATTTCCTATCATGTTTTGTTGGGCAGACCTTGGTAGTTTGATAGAGGAGCTATATATGATTGTAGAAGAAATATAATTACCATAGAGAAGGATGGGTGGAAGTTTACTTTGGCTCCCTTGTAGAAGGTAGAGGAGGGAGTAAGGAACTTGAGCCTTGTGAAGAGTTTCAGTGTTGGAAAGTAGGATGTAGAGATTATACTAAAGGGTGAAAGGGATTTGAGAGAGAATCCTATGAACAAACCTAAGAGCAAGGTGGTACCGGATGGAGGTAAAGACATAATTGTGCAGCAGAAGACTCCAATAGCAAATGAGAAGATAGATAAGATAAAGCCCTGTAGGAAGGGAGGGATAGGTGTAAAGAAGAAGAAAGGTGGTGGTAAGTTCTCCTTACTACCTTGTGTAGATATGAATCACAAAGGTGGAATGGAGAATTATTTAAAGGATCTAGCAGAGGAAAGAGGAAAGGATAGGAGGAGAAGAAATACAAACAGGGAAGATGTTTGGATCAAGAATGAGCATGGGATCTATATCCCGAATCTAATTCGATGTTCATGAGTTCCTCTCATGGAACATCTTTCTCACTAGGGGTGTCTGATGCAGGAGCATCCTTAGGTCGTAGCAATCTTGCATCACCCAAAAATATTTTTCATTTCAGTTTCTCTCTATTTTCATTTCAAGCAGTAGATCTGGTAGTTCTTCATGTTTGCTCGTTAGACCTCATGGATCTGTGTGTACCTTGTGGGAATGTTCATTTTCCTTATTCCATATTTTGAGCATGATTGGTTTCTTGTCTGACAAGTTATTGCTTCTAAAATATTGACAGTTTCCTGATCCAACACTGGAATAGTTTTTTAAGCCAACGGCTAGTTGGATTGTTCACAGATCATTTTTGTTGTTCGTAGATCGTGGCGGTGTATTTATAATTGTTCTTTGGGGTGTTTCCAACCTTTCTTTGGTTTCACACTTCATTATATGCAATCATCGAGATGTAATTCAAGATGTGAGGCCAACCTATTCTTGCGATCATTGTATTTTCCTTCTTTGGAAATTGATTTTATTGTTGGCCAATGCGGATGTCTCTGGCATTGCGAATGTATATAAAGCCTTGTAATTGAACATTACAGGGTAGTGGGATCCGAAGAGGATTTCACTCATTTGAGAAGCATATGGTAGATGGCTAATTGAGCATGTTGTAATCAGGTCTGCAAGCTAAATTCAGTAAGTATGGATGTTATCGGCCGGTTGTAATTGAATTATCTGATAATGAGGATGTCTTCATTTTTGTTTGCATCAATTTTCTATGTTGCTTTCATTGTGTGACTCTTGTTGCATGGTTTGGATGGTTTTCTTTGAGGACCCTTCAGTCGTGGCTGCATCAAAGGCTTTGTATGCGTGGAAGTGTCACACTCCCATCAGTTGAGATAGATTGAAAGATAGGATCATAGTGGGTCCTAAAATGTTAAAAGAGATGGAAGATCAAATGAGACTCATCAAGGGTAGACTAAAGGAGGTGATCAATAGATAGAAGAGCTATGCCAACATAAATAAAACCTCCATACAATTTGTAATACCTGGGATAAGGTCTTTTTAAGGGTCAAGCCACATAAGAGCTCTATTACTTTTGGGAAATCATCCAAGTTGGCTCCAAGATTTGTGGGATCATTTGATGTATTGGAAGTGATCAACCTGATGAATATAAACTTGCTCTATTGCTTACTCTAGATTGACTCCATAATGTGTTTCATGTTTCTTTGCTTAATCCATACCATCTAAATGCATCTCATTTACTTGATTAGCATTCTTTACAGGTGGAGGATCCAAGAGTGGTGTTGGTGGAACCCATTAGAATTTTGGATAGACGCAATGTCAAGTTGTGAAACAAAGACATTGCTCAATATAAGGTCCAAAGGAACCAATATTCTGAGGATAGTGCTACATGGGAGGATGTAGAGGAAATAGAGGATGTAGAGGAAATGGAGGATGTAGAGGAAATAAAATGCTCATTTCCTCATTTGCTTTCTTAGATATATTATTGATGATTCACTATATACTATTGTTTAATATTTTAGATTTGTATGCTATGATGTTTTGGCTTGATAACAATATGACTTGATGTTGAAATGGACATATGCGATTCGGTTTTGTTTAATTAGACATCGGGAGGATGTATCTTCCTAGTGGGGAAGGATGTCACATCTCAATTTCCTTACTTGCATTTAATAATGTTAATTCAATTGAAATATTTGAAAAAATAAATTTATCGATTAATGTTTATGAATTTGATAAATGTAATAATATTTGAAAAATGATTATCTTGCAACTTTATGATTTAAGAAAATTATTTATAATGACTATCGGTTAAAGGTTACTAATGAACAATTTCAAGTGCGAGAGTGTCTGTATGCAAGAACAGGTTGAAGAACAAGAACATGGTTAAGGTAGGAATGCTTAGCTAGATGATGAACAGTAAGCAAGATTAGAATTTGGAATCTCACACACCATAATAGACCATGACATCTACATTTATCTTGTAATTGATAGATATCATTCTTGCTTGTATGAATCGTAAATGAATAAATAGGAAACTTAGTGAAAGAAACAAATTCATAGAATTATTTTCCTTACCTTGTCTATATGAAGTTAATTTCATATTTAGAGATTTAAAATTAAAAAAAGTGGTGTGTAAAATATAATTGTTTTACATATTGTTTCCTTGTAAGAAGAACGATTTGAATATTTGATCCTTTAAAATAATTTGAAAATAAAAAGTTCTTAGTAAGAGGAATAATTAAATATATGTTTGTGAACTTATTTATCTCTCTCTCTCTCTCTCTCTCTCTCTATATATATATATATATATATATATAGGATTTTAATAATAAGTGCCCTCTTCTTCGAAACTCCTTGTGAAATTATATGGAAGGAAACAATGACAATGATTAATCATATAACCCCCCTTCATGAAAACTGACCTCATTCATGTTAGAATGAATGGAATAATGCTCCATGTCAGGGGAATGTGGTAGCTAAGTAATGGAGGTATGGAGATTTAAGAGCACTCCAAAGAAAGAATGCAAGGTAATCAAAGGAAAAAGAGTTGGTAATTTTGAATAGTAGGTGTCAATAAGCAAAAAGTAGGGGAGGAGATTGAGGAAAAAGCACCAAAAAGAAAAGGCACGAAAAGGAAGGAAGTTGTTCACCATTCGATTGAGGATGAAGCATCGAACTTGCAGACAAAAGAGGTAAAAATTTTTGCTTTCTTAAAAGTTTCCTTCAAATAATCGAAATACTATGTCTTCGTGTGCAAAGCTTGGGCTTAATGAAAATTTGAATGCCCTGTTATTATCTTTGTTCTCACATTGTTGTTGTATTTGTGGCTTTGGTTTCCATTCTATGTTATGTATTTGTAGATAGCCATGATTGGAGGATTAAAACCCCATTTATTTTCTTCGTTGTGCATAACGACATGCATGTGCATGATCAAACTTGAAGGTATGTGATCGGGCTCTAGCCCGCATGATATTTTATCATCAATCCTTAGAACATCAACATGCTCTCTGTAAAAGAGAACACCATCTATAGTGTCGACCACCCATGATACTAGTCAAACATTATCTATGTTCGCAACAACATACATATACCCTGCTTCATGGGGTCATATGATATGGACCATTTGAGCATGAATCTCAGCTGAGAATGATCCATATCATTCTACTCCATACCTAGATAATGGGTAGATTATATCACCAATATCATTGTAGGTTAATGGACAATATACATCATCCTGCTCAAGCTTAGTGTGGAATAAATATTTTTGACCCAGTGCAACATATGTATTGACCAAGGTCGACCTTTTAACAATAAGGCTATGTGTTGGGAATGAACCCATATGTCATTTTGTTACTTCCATTTTTCTCAAATTATCATGCATTGTTCAAATAAATAGAATCAAACGATACCATCGTTCTTGGGTATTGGTATGTTGTAATGTCTTTCATAGACGGTAATGCATGTGTTATATTGGTTTTCATTGATAAAATATCAACCATTATAGGCCGAGGGGATGTGGAACCCTCTTAGCTTATATATATACATACATATATGTATATATATACATATATATGTATATATAGACATATATATATATACATACATACATATATGTATATATATACATATATATGTATATATAGACATATATATATACATACATACATATATGTATATATATATACATATATATATATACATGGTAAGTGCACAAAGTTGAGTCCACGAAACGTGGAAGTTTTGCCTTAACCAAAAAATTGAAATTGGCTTTGGGGAAACAAGATCCCGATTTTAATAAACAGGATCCCGATTTTTAAAAATCGGGATCCCATTAAGGTTCGGGATCCCGAACCAATGGAAAAGACACGGGATCCCGGTTGTCACGAAATGGGATCCCGATTACTACGAAATGGGATCCCGATTTCTATAAATCGGGATTGCTTATGCTAGAAATCTGGATCCCGCTTTTATATCGATATTTATTTTTTAAAAAAAAATAGATTTCACGCACATAGCTTTATTGTGACCCTGCAAGTACTAGCTTGCATGTAAAGGACCCCCACAATCGCCTACAAGTACATGCCTACATGCAATTTTTTTTGCATTTTCTATTTTGGAATTGAAATTTTGAAGAAAATAAGGAATTTAGCATGCTCTTTTGGGACGATGATTGACCATAGAGAATAATTAGATCAGAACAATGAACTGACACCTGAATTTGCACGACCCTTTAATTGTTCACATTAACTGAATTGACCACTGAAATTTAAAAACCCTAGAAATCAAAAATGAAATAAAACATTTCATTTACAAATCCAAATCAAGCTTTTTGAAAACCCCTCAATTCAAATCAAACCCAAAAATTGAATTTGAAAACCTAGTTTGAATTGGAAAACTAAAATTGCATTAAACCCTAATTGTTTTTCAAAAATTGAAACCCTAAATTGAATTGGAACAAAAAATTTTGTTAAAACCCTAAATTGAAATCAAACAAATCATTTTGATTTTGAAAACTAGGTAATTTTGAGCTCAAAAAAAATCATTTGCATTGCTTAAATGTTTTAAATTTTATTTGCTTTGTATGGAAAAAACGATATATATTAAACTTTAGTTTCAATGTTAAATTATAATTAGATTAGAAAACAATATGTTAAAGAATAGTTAAAATTCATAAAGTTTATCTTGATGTTTGTTTGCAAATTTAGTTAGCAAATTCATAAATCTAAGCGCGTACAATCAATTCCAATTGACACTAACTTGCAAGTCTAAATTATTCCAAGGGCCACCCAAACTTCACCCTAAGTTTTCTAAACCCTAGACCCTAAACTGTAAAATCTAAACCCTCAACACTAAAGCATTTGAATTTTGTCTTAGGACCTTAAAATGAAATTTGGTTGCCTTAAAAAACCCTCTATTGTCACCATTTAGTAGAGCTTTTTGTAATGTTTTCACTTATTTGAACACATAATATATACAAAATTTTGGTTTCTACAAGTTTATGAAGAGTGGATGATCACTCTCTATGACAATTAGACATGATCATTAGGGTTCTAAATCATTGGAAGAAAACTAAGAGCGTGAGTGAGAGTGCTATGGGTAAAGTTTCTTTCATTGGACATACCTAAAATTATGCAGATTCAATGTCAAGAATGGGTCTATTTGGTAGATTTATGAAAACTATTTTGAATATCTAGAATGCCATAAAAGTATAATTATAGCAATTCCAATTGGAAACACTTGGGTACATATATATCATATGAAATTTAAATCTAGGAAGGTGTCTATTATATAGGAGAGTTGATAATACATGGAAAGAGGTTTGTATGGGAATATATGTATTAAGAAAAACATACCACATGACCTCTATAGGATTTTTAAGATGTGATCCTAGATAATAATCCACCCATGTCCTCAATCATAATGGATTCTTTAGCAATTAAGAGAGATTCAATAACCATAAAATTACCTATATTTTGATACTATATAGATTTATGTGGAAGGATAGAAATGCATCAATAAGGATACCAAGATGGAACCATTTAGCACCTACAAGGTACACCTATTACATGGGAAAGGGAGAAGGTACATGATGATAGGTTGGAGGAACTACATGCTATTATTACAATTTAGAGATAGGAGGATGATTCATATAAAAGAAATATAATTAAATATTTATATTATTTAATATATTATATTTAATATCATAAAATATAATATAAGATTACAATTAAGGATAGGTAATGTTACAATTTACTTGGGGTTTTAATGAGGATTAGGCTTAAGATTCACTTAGGTTTATAGTAAATAGTTAGGTTACAATTGAATATATAATAAATATTAATATTATTATAATACAAATATAAATTAATTTAAATATAATATAATATATGAATACATTTAAGATTAGGTAAAGGTTATAATTTAATTAAGTTTCAATTAGGTTTACAATTCAATTAGGATATGGTTAGGGGTGGGGATCATTTAGCATTCTATTATGGTTAGAGTATGGGTTACATTTAAGATTATTGTTATTTTTGTGATATGTATAGATTGATTCATTTTTAACATGATACTTTTTTTTATTAGAGGGGTAAACACTTTTGACCCAGAGCAAGATGGAACCAATGAGGCTATATTATGACTAAATTTGGACCTCGCTAGACATCTAGATCCCCTTAAGCCATCATATCACCTTAAATCATAAATCAATTTCTTAAGCGGTCCCAATATGACAAATTTCTTAAGGGGATCAAAGAAGTTCTTAAAATTTGGTGAAGTTGCCCAAGGCAACCAAATTTAACAATAATAAGATCGTGCAAGATTATAATATGAATGAGATTTCATGATCTAGGTTGGTCAATTGAAACAAGAGTAGATCTCAATCAACTATTCCACAAGAAAATGTTCTTCACTAACTTGCAAGCTCATTAAATATTCCAAGGGGCACCAAAACTTTACCCTAAGTTTTGTAAACCCTAAACCCTGAACTCTAAATTCTAAACCCTAAACACTAAACCATTCATTTTGTCCTACCCAAGCACTTTAAAGTGAAATTTGGTTGTCTTAGGAAAATCCACCATATTGTATTCCCTTATGCCATGTAATTTTGTCCTAGGATCTTACTACATGTACATCCCCTTAAGTTATCCTATTACCCTAAACCCTAAACCCTAAAATCTAAACCCTAAACCCTAAAGCCATCATTTTTTCTTTAAAGGCTCTTAATGAAATTTGCTTGCCTTGGGCGACTTCACCAAATTTTATTCACTTGAGCCATGTCATTTTCTCCTAGGACCTCACTAGACGTAAATCCCCTTAAGCCATCCTGTCACCCTAAATTGTAATTCAATTTCTTAAGGGGATCAAAGAAGTTCTTAAAATTTGGTGATCAAAGTTGCCATCATGATCTAGGTTGGTCAGTTGAAACAAGAGTAGATCTCAATCAACTATTCCACAAGAAAATTTTCTTCACTAACTTGCTAGTTCATTAAATATTCCAAATTCTAAAGGTCCTAAACCCTGAACTCTAAATTCTAAACCCTAAACACTAAACCATTCATTTTGTCCTACCCAGGATCTTAAAGTGAAATTTGGTTGTCTTAGGAAAATCCACCAAATTTCATTCTCTTATACCATGTAATTTTGTCCTAGGATCTTACTACATATATCCCCTTAAGTTATCCTATTACCCTAAACCCTAAACTCTAAAGTCTAAACCCTAAACCCTAAAGCCATCATTTTTTCTTAGGCTCTTAATGAAATTTGGTTGCCTTAGGCAGCTCCACCAAATTTCATTCCCTTATGCCATGTATTTTTTTCCTAGGATCTTACTACATATATCCCCTTAAGCTATCCTATTGCCCTAAACCCTAAGCTCTAAAGTCTAAACCCTAAACCCTAAAGCCATCATTTTTTCTTAGGCTCTTAATGAAATTTGGTTGCCTTAGGCAACTCCACCAAATTTCATTTTCTTATGCCATGTAATTTTTTCCTAGGATCTTACTACATATATCCCCTTAAGTTATCCTATTACACTAAACCCTAAACTCTAAATTATAAACCGTAAACCCTAAAGCCATCATTTTTTCTTAGGCTCTTAATGAAATTTGGTTGCCTTAGGCAACTCCACCAAATTTCATTCCCTTATGTCATGTAATTTTTTCCTAGGATCTTACTACATATATCCCCTTAAGTTATCCTATTACACTAAATCCTAAACTCTAAAGTCTAAATCGTAAACCCTAAAGCCATCATTTTTTCTTAGGCTCTTAATGAAATTTGGTTGCCTTAGGCAACTCCGCCAAATTTCATTCCCTTATGCCATGTAATTTTTTCCTAGGATCTTACTACATATATCCCCTTAAGTTATCCTATTGCCCTAAACCCTAAACTCTAAAGTCTAAACCGTAAACCCTAAAGCCATCATTTTTTCTTAGGCTCTTAATGAAATTTGGTTGCCTTAGGCAACTCCACCAAATTTCATTCCCTTATGCCATGTAATTTTTCCTAGGATCTTACTACATATATCCCCTTAAGTTATCCTATTACCCTAAACCCTAAACCCCAAAGCCATCATTTTTCTTAGCTCTTAATGAAATTTGCTGTCTTAGCAACTCCACCAAATTTCATTCTCCCTTATGCCATGTAATTTTGTCCTAGGATCTTACTGCATATATCCCCTTAAGTTATCCTATTACCCTAAACCCTAAACTCTAAAGTCTAAACCCTAAACCCTAAAGCCATCATTTTTTCTTAGGCTCTTAATGAAATTTGGTTGCCTTAGGCAACTCCACCAAATTTCCACCAAATTTCATTCCCTTATGCCATGTAATTTCTTCCTAGGATCTTACTACATATATCCCCTTAAGTTATCCTATTACCCTAAACCCTAAACTCTAAAGTCTAAACCCTAAACCATAAATCCATCATTTTTTCTTAGGCTCTTAATGAAATTTGGTTGCCTTAGGCAACTCCACCAAATTCCATTCCCTTATGCCATGTAATTTTTTCCTAGGATCTTAATACATATATCCCCTTAAGTTATCCTATTACCCTAAACCCTAAACTCTAAAGTCTAAACCGTAAACCCTAAAGCCATCATTTTTTCTTAGGCTCTTAATGAAATTTGGTTGCCTTAGGCAACTCCACCAAATTTCATTCCTTCTCGCCATGTGATTTTTTCCTAGGATCTTACTACATATCCCCTTAAGTTATCCTGGCCACTCCCTAAACCCTAAACTCTAAAGTCTAAACCGTAAACCCTAAAGCCATCATTTTTTCTTAGGCTCTTAATGAAATTTGGTTGCCTTAGGCAACTCCACCAAATTTCATTCCCTTATGCCATGTAATTTTTTCCTAGGATCTTACTACATGTAGATCCCCTAAAGCTATCCTATTACCCTAAACCCTAAACTCTAAAGTCTAAACCCTAAACCCTAAAGCAATCATTTTTTATTTAAAGGCTCTTAATGAAATTTGGTTGCCTTGGGAAACTTCACTAAATTTTATTCACTTGAGCCATGCCATTTTCTCCTAGGACCTCACTAGACGTAAATCCCCTTAAGCCATCATGTCACCCTAAATCGTAATTCGATTTCTTAAGGGGTTCCAATATGAAATTTCTTAAGGGGATCAAAGAAGTTCTTAAAATTTGGTGATCAAAGTTTCCCAAGGCCCAACCAAATTTAACAATAATAAGATACTGCAAGATTATACAATATCAATAGTTAATTTTATTTTCATTCAAGTAACATGTGCCTTAGACATATAAATGAGGCTTACATATAATTTTATCATTTGTATTCAATTATTTAAGGCCATTTATATTGAATGGTTTAAAGGTATTTCATAAACATGTATCTTACATCTTGAAATTACAAATCTAATGCAAGTTCACTCATATCTTAAAGATCACATGGATCCATTCAATAATATTCGCAATCCACCTCCATGCCATCCATCTCCAACACCTTCACCTCCACCTCCACCTCCACCCACTCCACCTCGTAACCCCCCACCTCCACCACCTGAAATCAATGAACATGCTCGTTTGCAAGCACAAATCAATGCTTCTGGTAGAACCATCCAAGATCAAATCAACATTATTCAAAATGAAGAATGTTTCGCACCTCCTGTGAGGTTGTTTGCATCTAGGATGCAAACCCTTGTTGATGTTGTCAGGGCTATGGATGGGATCGTAGATGAGCATCGGAAATGGCTAGAGGAGAGGAGAACTCCTGATTTTGAAAAGGAAAACACAAAGAAATGAAGATCTATGCAGTAGAGAGCCATAATAGAGATTAGGGGCAAGGGTTGATCCTCGATGCCCCATTCATGCGCAACCCCTTGTTGTTGCTCCTAGTCCTCCCATTCCTGCACCTGTACATCATCAAGCTCTGGTCTCAACATTAGGTTCCCTTAGTACACTCGCAGGAGACCTTGATCAACATGCTTCTGCAATAGTGAGTGGGGAGCATAGAGATGATGATGATGATGGAGGAGTTTTATGGAGTTGGTCCCAGCACCACCTGTGTCGAGGCCCCATTTCATATATGTACTCTTATCAAGTATGCTATGGACTTGATCAGGCCACACCTAGTTCAGGTGGACGGGGAGATTCTGGTGGTTCATCTAGTCGCATCAATTCATTTGTAAAGTTTCTCGTAGCAGAAAATCACCCTGAGGACACTATGACACAAGTATAAATATGCATCTAGATGTACATTCACTTTATAAGAATTTTTATGGTTGTATATATCAAAGAAAAGTTTGCAATACATTTTAACAATCAAATTGTTTGGTGTACGATGACACCTAAACGATGCATGGGCAATCATCCTGCTCCATGAGTACATACATCTAATAATCGGGTCATACTCTGAAACCCTTCCTGTATTTTGATTTCAATTTTTAAAATTATATATGAAATCATAAATTATTTAACTTGAGTTTTAAATTTATAATTGAATCACATATATGTTTCAAATATTTATGTTGGTTTAGGTGAGACAATTAGCATCCACTTCGATTCCTCCTGAGGGATTGTCAAGCACTCCTCCACTATCAAGCATCATAGATCAGGGGCAGGTACATTCATATTTTAAATTTGTTTAAAGTTTACATTAGTATAGTTACAATTTTATGAGTTTTGAATTCACTAGATATATGAAACGCATGGATGTACACTTCTAAATATTATAAGCTTTAAATGTCTATGTACATGTATGTCTAGGTTGATACCACAATAAGAATGGAATCGGGAAACATTTGATGTCATGTGCCACCAGGAGGGCCAATCGATTCTAGGTTGTTTACAAACTTTCTACACAAAATGTGCAAATCCTTGAATATATATATATATATATATATATATATATATATATATATATATATATATATATATATATATATATATATATATATATATATATATATATATATATTAACCTAATTCAGTTGTACATGCTTTAATTTTGATCTTGTAGGAATTTGTTAGTGCAACTTTTAGCCCTGACCCAGACATAGTTACACCACCAGGAGAACATGTAGAGCAGGTTCTAGATCAAATGGTAATTTAATTTTTTTATTATATTTAAAGTCAATTATAAATTTTAAATTGAATATATACATAATATGATATTTTTACATTTTCTTTTTCTTTTATAGCATGAGACACATCTTGTAGTTGAGCATGTACAGACAGGTCCTGGAGAAGAGCCTAGTGCACAACCTTAGAATACGGTACAATTAAAATATGATAAATTATAAATTGAATTGAATTAAAAAAAAATTAATTGTAGAGTCATACATCTAATTTCGAATTTCTTTGTCTTGTTTATGTAGATTGATTTAGAGAATTTAGAGGTTTCTTCAGGCGCACCAGAGCATCCAGATGTAGATATGGTGGTAATTTAATTTTATGATGGATTATAAATTAATTTGTCATTAAATCATTTTTTATTGTCTTACATCTAATTTCATCTTTCTCTTATGTACAGAGTGTTTCAGGTCATCCACATAGTCTGCATGGTGTGAAGAGGTCTTTTGATTATAGAGACAGTACATGACCTACAAACATGTGATTTTATGTGTTTTATATTTCTTGTTTATCATGTACTCTGTTGGACTTTATTTCATGTGCGCTTAATATGTTACATAAATTATGGACTTTATTATTGTCGAAATTTTAATTTACACATGTACATTTATGCATTTTATGTTCATAGTCAAGACATTAATATAGGACATTAATGTGAAATTTAGTGATCTCATACATGGATTAATATAGGACATTTTAATATCTATACTTTGCAAATTTAGTGATTTCATACATGATATGTGCATTCAATAAATAGCAATAATTACTCAATGAACTTATTCAATTCACGTCAATCAATAATCAGTCAATAAATCATAATTTACAAACAAAAGCAATCTATTTATATACCAAAAAGGATAAATTTTTAAGAAATAAACAATACCATAGAAGATTAGAGAATAAAAGCATTAATAAATACTATAAATAATAGTTCATCTAACACTAATTTATAAGTTGTCAAAACAAATAATGACGTCTTAAGGGGATGTCTATAGGGGTCATAATAGAACGTCTTAAGGGGATGTCTTAAGGGGTTATAATA
>VDFB02298829.1:134806-162913 GCA_007258455.2 Sequoia sempervirens | reverse complement strand
CATTGACTAAAGAATGTACAAGGTCCTTCTAGGAGGTAAAATTCACTAAGGCAATGAGTATTATTTGAAGGCGTCACATTAAAAATGAACTAATGGGGTATGAGTACAACACAATCAATCATTTTTTTATCAATAAGACACACTTCAAAGTATTATATGGTTATAGGCCTTCACCTTTGGATTGGGTAGTTTATAGAGGAAAGACAACCATAAAAATTGACATAGTAAAGGAGGTACAAAACACCCATATATATTATTGATAGATGATTTGATGATATACACTAATAAATTGTAGCAAAAGGTTGACTAACATAGATAGAAAATAATTGTGAAGTGGGTTACATGGTAATTTTTTTTTATCTAAACATATAAGTGGCTCATATTAAAAGAATTAAGACAAACAAAGTTGCAACCTAGATAGTATAGATCATAGAAGATTTGTGTGAAGATAGGTAAGTGACATATATACTAGATATTCCAATTAATTGAAGAACTTATGACAATTTATATATATTTTGGTTGTGAAGAACTTATGGTTGAACTTTTTCCCATTTATTCAAATTACTATCATAGATAAAGGGAAGACATTGTCTTGGAACTAGAGGTCATAAGTGGGAAAGAGGTGAATATGTTTAGAAATTAGGTAATTTGAATGTACAAGGTGACTTGTGGAAAGCTCTCCCTCTATACTATAGAACCTTGGGAATGAATTTTTTTAGCTAAAACTAATAAAATTTCTTGGGAAATGAGCCTAAAATCATGCAAGCAAATGGTTGATAAAAAGCCCTCAAATTTCTAATACCTTTGTTCTAAGTTGTATTATAGGGCATGCCAATTAAGATTCTTGTGCCTTCATGGACATTGGTTCAATTGTAAAAAATGTATTCACTTATTTGTAAGAACATAACTATAATTTTATATTGGGATGTAAAACTCTTGGAAGGTCTTCCACCATGGCTTTCTTCATGATGAGTGCGTTTTACTCAAATTTTTTCCTCTCTTTGAGGAATTTTTTTAAAAGGGAAGGGCATGTTGTTTGGCTAATCATGACATACGTTAAAAAGTGTGGGTATGTTTTCTTAGTCATGACATGGAATAAGAGTGCGTTTAGCCTATTTTATCCTTAGGCTTGTGCTATACTTATTAGTTAGAGGGCTATATGGATATTATTGTTATTTATTTCAATGTCTTCTATCTTTAGGGTTTTCTTTCTTTTGGTTATAAATCATTATCATTTTGATATTGTATCTTATTTTAATTTTGAAATCAATTTAATGTAAGGACTAGCTATTAGCTCTTTTCATTTTCCAAAGCATATTTCAATGTGCAAATCTTTTTTGATTGAGTAGGTCCTCATTTTACTTATTTCTATTTATATATTTTATTTTGTAAAATATTCTTCTTGTTAGATCATAATAGTTGAAAATTAAATGTAACTAATTTTAGACTTTGTTTAGAAACAAAAGTTATTTTTTCCTTCATAAATGTAATTTAATAATGATCGTAACATTTTTTTAAACACTTCTTTGAAAGTGACATTTCGATAATTCAAAGAGGTATTTATTCTAGAAGATTGTGAATTAATCATAGAATAATGAGGATCTTTTGTTTGCTTTAGTGAGCATTAGTTAAAAAATTAAAATTAATCTTGTCAAATGTAACAAGTTTATAATGATACACTTAAATGATAATGTGACTAAAGTGAAATAGAAAATTTCCGACTATTTTATTGTGTATAGGAGTTATAAAGCTGCATGATTTTTGTCGTGGTGGGCAATAAATCATAAATATAATTTAATAATGAACGTGTAGCATTTTCTTACACTTCTTTGAAAGTGAGATTTTGATAATTTATAGAAGTATGTATTCTAAAAAAATGAGAATTAATCATAGAATAATAATGGTTTTTTCTTTGCTTTGGTGAGCATTAATTAAAAACCTTAAAATTAATTTTCTCAAACGTGACCAAGTTCATAATGATACACTTTGATGATAATGTGACTAAAGTGAACTTATAACTTTTGACTATTCTATTGTGGATAAGAGTTACAATACTACAAGATTTTTGCAGCTATGAAATAGCCATCTTAAACTAGTGGAAGATTGTAATTCCTTTTCTAAAATTATTAAGACTTCTAACAATGAAGTAATATTGTTAATTACTTGTTAAACATGACATGCCTAATTTTCTACAAGGCAATGGTATTAAAGAAACATTTTATTCTTGTCCTTAATTCAAACTTTATTGATCACAAAAATCTTTTGTAACTTATCATACATAAATTTTAATAACTTTTTTGTACTAATAGATAAGTTAATTTACCCAACTTAAATTTATAGAACTTCCTTAAAATAAAAGTCTTAGAAGATATAGAGTTTATAATCAGTCACTTTGTGAGTGTAATGTTGCTCTACTTTTCACTACATTTAATAATGTTTTCAAATTAATTAGTATGTTGAAACAAAACTAGATTTATTATTTAGTATTACTCTTGACAATATGCGATTAATGAGTAAATTGAAGTAATAAACAAATTAATAAAAGTAGTGAGTATTGCTACGTTGATAAATCTTGTAAATTAAATCAACATGTTTTCTTTCTTTGTACTAGTTAAATATTAGCTATAAAGGAATTTTATAATACTCATATTAATTAATTTTAGTTGATCATTTATATTTTCATATTTTTATAATATGTATAGAATGAAATTAATGTTTAAATTATACCAATAGAATAAGTAACAATAGAAAAATGTGTTTCGATTATATAATCAATGCTAATGTAAACTGAAGAGGTTTGCATTTCCTTTCTATAGTCATGATTAAAAAAAATAGTAAATAAGCTTTATTTTGTCTTGAAAAAATAACAAAAGGAAGCTTTAGGCATTATGAAACTTTATGAAAAATTTAGATTTTTTAAAATTTTCTTGAGGGGATAATTGTTTACCTTACATTTAATTAACATACTAGATAGTGTTAATTTTGGATTTTGAATCATTTGGTCGTTACTCCTTATAAATATGCCTTTGTGCTTTGAAATGGACAAAATTAGATGGTTTTAATTAATTTTAAGCTTGATTAATTGAATTTATCCAACCAAATATTAATTTACAGAAGTGTAACTCATCTACTTAAGGATCTTAGAAACTTATAAGAGAGAAGTAGAAATTAGAATAACTTTATTAGGTTAAAAAAAAAGCAAGGAAGATAGAGGCAAGAAGAAGAAAATGGAATTAAAAGTACACATAAATAGGAAAGGAAGTCAAAAACATCTTCAATATTTATCCTCACCTATAAAGTCCTTGAATTTATGTCTAATATGTCACATTGTGAACTCTTGTAAATAATTTGACTTGATATTATTTTTTATCCTACAGTAATTTGGATGTGGTTCTACGTTACTTATTTAGTTGCCATTATTGTTTCACATATTGGATGTATAGTTCATTGATTGAAGTGTTTTCTTATATTAACGAGGGATTTAGATGTTTGATAATTAATTATGTAAATTAGAATTATCTAACAAAGACTACTAAGGTATGTTGAGTTTGTAGTGATGAAAAAGACAAGTATTGGGGAAGGTGGAACTAGGTTTGGTCCATAAAGTGAGATAAACCTTTGACTAGAGTTGTGAAGCAAAATCCTTGTTTGAATTATTTAAATAAAATAATAAAATAAATTGTAGTAAGTAATTAAATTATATTTACTTATTTAATTATGAGGGTTAAATTGAAATTGTTTGATAAATTGAAATAAATATTTATTTAAAATTAAGTTATATATGTAGAATAAATAGAATAGTCAAATTCTTGTTGACTTACAATTTGTACTGTTTTACTTAGTTCATTGTGCAAACCTTTAATATAGTTTGATTAAAAAATAAATAAAGATAAAAAGCATGAGCTATATTTGAACTTGTGAGAGGATGAATACTTAAATAGAATTATAATATATTTAAATATAGGGTAACTTAGATGAGGAATCAAATTATTAAAATTTTGCATATTTGAATAAAAACTCTTGATTTAATATTTTAAGAATTCTTAATTGAGGGAGGTTTTAGAAGGGGATTCACACAAACGTAAAAATTTGTAGAACTTTTTAAGTTACACACTTACATATGCAAATACTAGTGAGTTTGACTTAGAGGGCTTTAATAAGGATTGTTCAAATTTAAAAGTTATTTTTAGATAATGTGATAAATGATTTCCATGTCAATCAACAAGGGTTTCCATTAGGCATTGAGAGCTTGAAATCTAAGCATGAAATATTTTTTAGTTCATGTTATTTTGGGATTAATATTGAAGTAGAGCTTTGTTGGAATCTACAATGTGTGTTTGAATTCATTGCTTAAACTATGAAAATTAAGAATCTAGGAATTGAGTGAATTCAACCTAGATAAACTTTTGTTTTATAAAAGAAAGTATTTAATTGGAAATAAAACTAATGTATAGTAGCTATAATAACAAAACAAAAAATAAATAGAAAGGGGCATGGATGAATTAGTCAATTTACATAAAATGTTCAACTAAACAATAGAAAATAAAAATTATGCCAACATCATCAAAAAATGAACCAAGATCCTTAAATTGCAACAACAAATGGAGAGCTTTAGCTTTGAAATAAAAAAGAGGGAACATTATTGTTCACATGATGCTAGGTTTTAAGTCACTTTTTCCATGCTAGTGCTTATGTTGATTGTTTTATTATTTCGTATTCATTTTTTTATGTGAAAAAATTCAATATTCTTAAATTGCACTTTGAGAATGTAGATGTATCACACTACATTAAACATAGATATTGTATTGCAATGTAAGAAATTGACAACAACAATGATCAATTTTTTATTATTGTAAAATTTTAATTCACCCATTCCATGTTCTTTAGCTAAAAGAAGGCCATGTTTAAGAGCTTTCAAGACTTTGCAATGTTATTAGTAGTTTTACTAAGACCTAGAGCATAATTGAAAAATGTTTGACCATTGTATGTAATCATTCCTGCACTTCTAGTTGCACTAATATTTCATTTGGATTCACCATTGAAGTAGAGTATAATGTCATTGTTTTTTTTAGATAAAGGTGGCAGAGCCACAAAAAGTATTATATTAAAATAGAAAAGTATTACATATTGAAGAGAGTTGCCAAAGAGCAAAATTGCAACTCAGGAGATTACAAAAATGGGCCACTTAGACTATAATGATAAAGTCCCAAAGATATAAGACCAAGATCTTTGGAGGCCATTACAAAACCCTAGAGAGGGATACAAAGATATAATGAAAAGAACAAACTGAGATGAAGAAGCCGACTTAAAGACCAGGAGATTTTGTGAAGAGAGAAGCAGCTGTCGATTTGAATTCGAAGTGGAAGATGAAGGATCCTGAAGAAATAAAGCCTCCAACCTGAAGAACAGAAAACCCTGCAAACAGTGCCAAGGAAATAGACTTTCTCCCAACAAGATATGACAAAATTAGTGAGAAAAATTTCAAAAATGGAACTTGAAAAATCCTCAAGATGTGCTTCCCTCGGAAGAAGCAATATGAGATGGCGGAGGAAAATGTGGTTCTTCGTGAGGCTCCCGGATTGCATCTTGAATAAGAAGGCGAATTGCCTTTCGAGTGTTGGCTGTAATGCAAAAAGTGGGCAGAGATGTGGAAGAAGATAAGTCCCTGCCAAAAACTTGACAATTTCCATGTTACTCAGAATATCCATCAAATTAGAGACAAAACGGGAAGCCATTTCATATGGCAACACTGAAGTATGCATGTCGAGCCAATCAAAGCCCAATACAATTTGAATTGCATCATAAACTTGTTTACATTCAAATGAAAATGCCCTCTTGAGCTTCTCTTCAGAAAATGGAGAATCCATCCTAATTTCATGGATTTGAGGAGGGACGAATACTCTGAACAGATTGTCCATTCTTAGAACAAGCTTGCAAGAAGTTTCCAGAGTTGGACGGATGAAGAAGAGACATTGCCAAAAAAATAGAGAAAAGGATTTTAAAAAACTCGAATACATGGAAATTAATGATCAAAATAAATTATGTACCATAAGCTAAGTGTTGTATCTCGGGAATGAGAGAGACTAGCAGAGTCTTCCAAAGAGAAACGAAATCCGCTATTTCTTGAAATAGCTCCTATCAAGAGCCAATAAACGAAGTAAATTCAACATAGAGAAGACCAAGATCCTTCATTGGCAACATTGCCAAATTAAGCCCAAAAATCCGGACCGCTGCCAATCCTCAAAAGGTCAGCAAAGCATACGCCATAAATGGCCAGATCAAATTACATGTTCATTTCAAGAGAATGTCCGTTCAAAAGATCAAAATTTGTAGAGGAGATACATGAGGTCAAGATGGGAAAAGCAAATGACTCGTGCTCCAAAAGACAATTGATACAGGAAGATTTAAAATTTAATAAAACTAGCACTTGCACCAGGGGGTGCAAGGGTTACGCCGATAGAAAAATATTTAGAAGTAAACATGGAAATGAAGAATAGTGTAAAATATATACACTATTGTTTGCATCAGCTATTTGCATATACTCCTTACAAAGAATCATCTGCAGTAAACATCTTGATCTATTTGGGATGGTATTTGCTATATTTCGGTGCTAAGTTCTTGCTCAATCTTATATCTGCAGTAAAATAGAGTCTGAAAATGTGCAATGAATATAAAGCAGACCAAACAACACTACTAATGATAGTTAACATCAATGATCAGGATGATACTTACAAATTAAAACAATCCTCATATGTAGGTGCAAGGGTTACGCTGATAGAAAAATATATAGAAGTAAACACGGAAAGGAAGAATAGTATAAAATATATACACTCTTTTGCATATACTCCTTACAAAGAATTTGTAGTAAACATCCTGATCTATTTGTGGTGGTATTTGTTGTATTTCGGTGCTAAGTTCTTGCTCAATCTTATAACTACAATAAAATAGTAATGAAAATGTGCATTGAATAAAAAGCAGACCAAACAACACTACTAATTATAGTTAACATCAACGATCATGATGATACTTAAAAATTAAAATGATCCTCATATATAATAATATTTACACTAAGACCCAAATGACCAAATCAACCAGAGTGTCCAACCTAGAAAATATTTGGTGAACTGAATGTTTTGGCTCACTTAAATACAACAGACTAGCATAAAAGTAGATGCAATGAAACAAGCAAATGAGATCAAACATTGCTTATTGTTTGCATATTCATAGAAGACTCTCAAAAGACAGTCCCTGGTATTCTATAAAAAACAACGTACCTTGTGTAGATAGGTTTCTGAATTCTTTGGAAAGTCAAAATTGATCACAACATTAACTGCTTGAATATCTACGCCCCTTATAAAAAGATCTATCAAAAGTATTTGGAAATATCAAATAATCACATACAAATAGTCAAATAAATATAAGGCATGAAAATTCGAAGACATAAAAGTATAGAGGTACAAGGTATTTATGCACCTAAACAGACAAGATTTCTACAAGCACCATTGCGAAAGTCATGAAAGACTCTATTCCAGTGAGATTGGAGCATCTTGGCATGTATGTAAAAGCATGAATACCCAAGCTCGGTAATTTTTTTTTGCCAAAAGTTCAACTTGATTGATAGAATTATAAAAAATTATTGCCTGGTTAATTTGAAGATGCAACAACTGTAAAAATATAGCACTATCAACAACAATAAAAATTAAATAATAATTAAAAAGATTCATCTCATTACTTCTCTGGTTCTAGGTTGCCAATATTCTATAATCAATGGTGGAGATTGTTATAACCATTAGCAAACTTCATTGGAATAGCAACCTTTGGAGGGTTTTGACTTGATCTTCTTATTGCCTCTCAAAATACTGCTTGTAAGCACTATCAATTAAACACATTGTTATCTGATCTATCAATATAAAGTAAAAAATAATCCTAATTAAATATATTTCTAATCAATAGAATCCTAATTAAATA
Source organism: Sequoia sempervirens (assembly GCA_007258455.2). Lineage (NCBI taxonomy): Eukaryota > Viridiplantae > Streptophyta > Pinopsida > Cupressales > Cupressaceae > Sequoia > Sequoia sempervirens. The sequence continues at coordinate 154,945 of VDFB02298829.1, read as the reverse complement.
TTTTTCAAATTGTGAATGTGAAAAAGTTCTTAAAGTTTTTCCCTCTCCATAAAATAAGCGTCGTAGTGACAACAACATAATACCGAAGCATAAACCAACCTTTGAGAAAAGTGTGTTGAGACAATGAACCTTTTGCCTCTCCTCAACAAAAGCATAATATTGAGTAATACCTTAAGTGTTAACTCGTCCATGAGATTGATCACATAAGCCTTCTGTAGAAACTTATCTTTGAACGATTTCACAGTCACGGGAAATGTGACTGAATAAAATAAAATTTGACGATTTTCTGGAAGGAATGTAATTAGATGCCTTAACAGTGGCTGAAACTCTAGAAAAAGAAGTTTATCCGCTTGACAAATGAAAATTACCATAATGGATGGACTCTAAAGCAAAAAGTCTTATTTCGTTGTTTGATTAGCTATTCATAAACAAACCTCAAAACACAATGAAATATTGAATGACAGGGTCAGCACTTCGGTTCAGTTGGTAAAGTATTTTGGAACTTTCACAACTCTCCAGGTCTTCTACTGAAAATTTATTAATTGTATGTATTTACCAAACATTGGACATGGAATTTAGAGGTCGTCCCTCAATCGAGAGGAAACAAAGATTAACAAGCAGCAGTAACAGGGAAATAATTCCAGCGGCCAAAACAAGAGTCTAGGTTTCATTGTGTATAGAACAATGCAAAAACGCTTACAATGATCGTTGATTCTCTAAAGAATCGACTTTAACCTGACCGAACACTTCCCTCACCACAAGTAACAGGCAGCCAAGTCAATAAACAACAGAAAATGCATAGCAAATGCAATCGAGCCAAATAGAGACACCAAGGTTTAAATTTGCATTGTGCAAGCCGAAAACTGATTACAGTGAGTCAATTCACCAAGGAATTGATTTCCTTTTTTGTTTGGCCAACTCCTCCCCAATCAATCTGCTCTCCAATACTTTTCATAGGCCGAAAACCTTCTTCTTCAAAACAGTTATTCGCTGCCTTTTTCTCCCTTGCTCGATGCAACCGTGCCTCTCAGCAACCACAAATTAACTCCTCTCCAGAAAAATCAGCTCGAGCCCTTCTTCTAAACGGTTATTTGCTGCCTTTTTCTCCCCTGCTCGATGCAACTACCGTGCCTCTCTCAGCAACCACAAATTAACTCCTCTCCAGAAAAATCAGCTCGAGCCCTTCTTCAAAACGGTTATTTGCTGCCTTTTTCTCCCCTGCTCGATGCAACTACCGTGCCTCTCTCAGCAACCACAAATTAACTCCTCTCCAGAAAAGATCAGCTCGAGCTCCTCTCCAAGACAACAAACCATCAAACCTCCTTTTGCTGGCAGCAATTTCCTCCAACACAAAACTGGGGCACAAATAGTCCTTTTCTTCCAAAATCCAAAAATAAAAAATGTGCAAACCAAAATTGGACTTCTGATGCCCCTGCATCAGGAACAGGGACACGAATTGGGGCTCCACAGCTCAAATCGAAAAAATGAAGCCTCTTCTCCCCAACCGGGGGATGGATGATGTTAACTATGCCGAGAAATGTTTTAAGAAATCCGACCACAACAAAACTTTATAAAAGATGAGCGAACCAAGACCAGTCTCCCTATAGCGACTGCTTCAATCTATTTACAATAAACAAAAAATTAGATCTAAAAGTATCAGCATTGCAGAGCTCTTAGATTTGTGAGCCTGATGCCCAAATTCTCTACCCTAAAGCTAACATGATCCCGTAGAAGCTATCCACGATCGCTATAGCAGAGATGGTGGATACGACAGTAGATTTTTTTTAAAGTTAGATTAACCAAACAATCTCCCTACAGTAGTTGATTTAGTCAATAAATGAAGAGAGAAAATATCAGGGTTTTAGGGCTCACGCGAATGGAAATCAGATTTCATTTGGATCTGCATATTAAATGCCAGTCAAAAATCCGATTTGAGAGATCTGAAAATTAAATGGAAGACACCCAGAACAGTAAACTACGTCCAGCAAATTGTATGTCGGCTACCTAAAATTGTTTCACGGGAGCGGATTGCAGGCGTGAGACAGGTTTCAGGTGAAAGTTCCTACAATATATAGCCTATCGGCTAATAAATATAAAGAATTACTCTGCTAAATTTCTATAATAATTTAACATAATTTATCTAATCTTAGGGATTAATTCAATTAGTTTTCAATTTAAGTAGTTTTTCCGTATGTGCCGGTGAAAATATTCTTGCACTGCCTGTAGATACGACTACGACTGTAAATCTTTCTGTATAAATACAATTACATACAATAAAAAAGCAAATTCAATACTGCCATATGTTTTTAATCTTGGCCAAACAATTAAAAAACATGCAAATCAATTACCCGAATTCTTCTTTCAAGGCCCAACCAGTACAAAAAGAGATTTGATGAAGAGCTTTCTTCCATTCTTCAATTGTATTTTCATCGTGTCGATCTAAGTGGGTGTAATGATTTTGGAATGCCGGGGCGAACAGACCTCCCTTTCGTTGAGGGTAGCGAACATCACAGGGCTCCACATCATAAAACAGAGGAATGATGAAGCCATTGGATCTACGCATCCTGGCCGCCTCCTCCAGACACCAAGTTGATTCCGCATAGCCTTTGGACAATATAGGGATCAGAATGTCACTTGTTTCAATGGCTGTTTGCAAGCTCGAATCGATGCCTTTGCCCTTCTCCAGTTCTTCGCTGTCCAGGAAAACCCTTAGTCCCGCTCCAGAGAAAGCTGCGTAAAGATGGTCGACAAAAGTATTTCTCACATCTGGTCCGCGAAAGCTGAGAAACACATGAAACTTGTTGTTGACATCGAAGGAGACATTGGGGATGGAAGCCTGGTACTCCATCACTTGTTCCGTAGAAGTTCAAAAAGCTTAATAGTATGATTTCAAGTGCGCCACAAAATAGTATTACCTATAATATCAGGGTTTTAGGGCTCACGCGAATGGAAATCAGATTTCATTTGGATCTGCATATTAAATACCAGTCAAAAATCCGATTTGAGAGATCTGAAAATTAAATGGAAGACACCCAGAACAGTAAACTACGTCCAGCAAATTGTATGTCGGCTACCTGAAATTGTTTCACGGGAGCGGATTGCAGGCGTGAGACAGGTTTCAGGCTAAAAGCCCATCCATAATATAGCCTATCGGCTAAATATGACAAACGCCATTGATTCCCTTAAAACCGACTATCAAACATGTGAGGGATGTATATAATTCAACATTTGCCATAGAAAAGAGCTCATAAAACATATGTAGTGACAAATCAGAATAAATGCCTTGTTTTGAGGTTTAAACATTTTCCTCAATGCCCATGAGTTAATAATTCCATATCAATAAAATGGAATAAATAGATTCGAATACTAGAAATTGTGAAGATAGAAATCATGCAAGAATTTTAAGTCCCCATAGTCAAATAGGTTAATGAAGGAAATTCTTAAATAGAATATTGCATTCCTCCTATGAAAATTATTGGTAGGAAATGTTTTCATTCAAAGCTTTATTGGCCAATAATCCGCAATTCCATTTGATTCCCTATAACAATGAGTAATAATGTAGCTAGGGAAACCATCCAATTGATTGAGAATAAATCCCAAAATGTAATTGAGATGCCAAGAAGTATTCCAATTCTTTAAGGCTGATATAGTTATCATTGAATTGCCTTCGATGCAAAGATGAGATATCAAAATATTTTTCACTATGTTAAGACCAAGGCTTACCGCATGAAATTCAGCCACATTATTGGAGCAATCCTGAATTTGTTCACAAACTGCTTTTAAAATTTTCCCATTCCAATCTTGAAAGACAACTTTGCTATACTTTATTTCCCTGGGTTTCCTCTAGAAGCTCCATCAAAGTTTAATTTGATGAAGCCCAGAGGGGGAGGGGACTAAGAAGGAGAACTTATGTTTGATGGAGAAAATTTAAAAATGATTGACCCTACCGTAGGGGATTTTAGAAGATGCCACCTTTTAAGAATGAATGAATCCCATTCAGAAAAAACAAATATTTCCTTGACATCTTTTGAAAGTGGAAGAGTTAGTCACCTCCGAGATCGAGATCTCATTTTTTTGTATAACCTGGTGTAATGATGATGATTTATTTCTGAATATTATGTTGTTTCTTTCCAACCATTTATTCCAAATTAAAATAGATGGACTAATATCCTAAATAGAAGAGAAAACCGAAGAGGGGTATAAGGAAGGCCAACCAAGAAAGTGAAGGTACAATGAATTATGCAAAGGAATTTTCCATCCAAGATTACTAATCAGCCAAAGCCAACAACTTTGTGCAAATTCACAATTCAGAAGAAGATGATTTGTAGATTCCAAGCATTTTCCGCACAAAACACAGGAAAAAATATTAGTAATTCCCAATCTGTCTAATCTCATTCTAGTTAAAATTTTGTCTTTGATCGCTAACCATGCAAATGCACTAGCCTTTGGAAGAATATGAGGACCCCAACAAAGCTTCAAGGGAATAGAAAATCTTTGATTTGATTTTACAAGAGAAGTATAGCCATCTTTAATGTTGTATTGGCCAGTTTTAGATATGGTCCAAATTATTTCATCTTGTTTATTTGAGAGGTAGACTTGACACTTGTCTAGTTCTTATTTTAATGATTTTAGAGCAATAGGTGGCACTTGAAGAAAGCTGAAATCTTTCCATTTACCAACATGAGAATTGGAAGGATCGATTTCAATATAATCTCTTACTCTATGACCCCATTTGGATTTTAATTCTGATTCAATCTGATTCCAATCACCCAACTGATGAAGAGGTTTATGTCCATTCTAGGCATCATCCCAAAAGAGGGCTTTTTCCCCATTGTAGATCACCCAAGAAAGATGAGGTAAGAGAACAGATCTACAAGACGAGATGAAATTCCAAATTTTGGAACCCTTAGGAAGTTGCTTTTGAGTGAAAATTCTTTCCTTATCAAGAGAATCTAAATATTTATGTGTCATTATTTTGCACCATTTGGTTTCAGGTTTGCAGTAAATTTTCCACACTAATTTTGCTCCAAGAGCTTTATTTTGAAGGAAAATGTTTCTCAAACCAGCTCCACCCAAAGTTTTAGGCTCACAAATGGTCTCCCAAGCTACCAAAGGAAGTTTCCTTTTAGCTGTTACATTCTCCGACCACAAAAAATCTTTAAGTAATTTTTGAATGATCAAACCTTTTCCTTTGGGCAAGCTTAAAACTGACATTAAATAGATTGGAAGAGCACAAAGGACTGATTTAATCATGATTAATTTTCCCGCAAAGGTTAGCCACTTTGACTTCCAGAGCAAAATTCTATTAGAGATTGAAGAAATCAGATTGTCCCAAAATCCACGTTTTTCCTTCCTCAAAAAGAAAGGAATTCCTAAATATTTACAAGAGTATCACATTGAAAACCCCAGAATTTGAGTAATTATTTTTTATCAATGGGTCAACATTTAGAAAAAAGATCTTTGATTTTGCAGGATTACACACTTGTCCAAAATAAGAACAATAGTTTGAAATAATCTTTTTCATTACCTTTGCTTCAACCATTGTTGCCTATCCCAAAAGCAAAGTATCATCGACAAAGAGAGAATGAGAAATTGGAAGGGGACAAGAACGAAGAGAAATACATTTTTTAAATTCTAGCATTATGAGCTGCAATAATTGATCTACTCAAACCTTCTGCCAGAATAATAATTAAAGATGGAGAAAGGGGATCCCCTTGTCTCACTCCCTGAGAGGAAGTGAAAAAACCATGTGGAGATCTATTAATCAATATAGAAAATATTTCCCTTGAAATGTATGAATAGATCCAATTACACCAAGCTAGAGAAAAACCAAAATTTCTAAGAATTTTCATTAAGAAGTCCCAGTTGACCTTATTGTAAGCTTTTAACATGTCTAATTTCAAAACCACTGCTGAAGATTTTTCAGATATGACTGAATGTAATACCTCATGTGCCATGATGGCACCTTCAGGAGTGTCTTTACCAGGAATGAAACCACCTTGTTCCTCTGAGATGATTGATGGGAAGATCTTACCCAATCTTGAAGCTATAACTTTAGTAAAAATCTTGTAGATTGAATTGCATAAAGCTATAGGTCTGAAATTATTAAAAGGAGTAGCTTTTTTAGGAATAAGAGCAATGAATGTGGTATTGAAGTCCTTCAGAATTTTTCTATATCTTTTGGACTCCTCTAAATCAAGAAGAACATCTTGACCCACAATATCCTAACATTTTTGAAAGAAAAGAATTATGAAACCATCTAGGCCCGGAGCTTTCTCAGGTTCCATAGAAAACACCACTTTTTTAATTTCCTATATAGAAAACTTTGCCATCAAAATTTTATTTTGATCAAGATTTATTAGTTTCAGAATGTTATTAATTACCTCATTCTCCCCAAGGGGATTGTTCTGAGCATTTGAAGATAAAAGATTTCTGAAATAATTTATTGCTTCTAACCTGATTTCATTATCAGAGGTAAGGGTAGTCCCTAAAGATGACATTATTGAAAGGATCCTATTTGACTACCTACACAATTTGGTTGAAGCATGATTTTTTTTTGTATTTTTGTCCCCTTGGTTCAACCATGTTTCTTTGGATTTTTGTCTCCAGAAACATTCTTCACGAGCTAAGATCTCTTCCAGATCTGCTTTTAACTTCTTTTCTTGAAAATACATAGAACTGTCCATTCCCTTTTTAATTACTTCATTGTATATTGTAGAAAGTTTAGATTCAATTCTCAAATTTTTCGAAAATATATTTTTGAAATGATTAATGTTCCACTCAATTTTTCTCTTAAGAAAGTATAATTTTTCTCAATTGGAACATTCTTGTTCCTTCAAAAAAAGGGGTATTGGACCACCAAAACTTGATTAATTCCATGAAATTGGGGTCTCTAAACCACATGGCTTCCAATTTGAAGGGATATTTAGTAGTACTTCTTACATCAGAAAAAGAGAATGAAATTGGAAAATGATCAGAACCCAGGAGAGCATGAATGATCGAGAAGTCCCAAGAGGTTGATAACCAATTTTTAGAAAGCAGGAACCTATCTAGTTTTTCAACAATTTGATGAAAGTCCTTTCTCCTGTTTTTCCATGTATACATTCTATTTTTTAAAGGATAGTCATATAGGCTATTTGAAAGAATGAAATTGTTAAAATCTTCTAACATTGTCGGTGGGGGGATTATACACCCTAATTTTTTTGAAGAATCTCTGATAACATTAAAGTCCCCTCGCTATAGTTTTTAACACCATAGCATCATATTTAAGACTTGTCGAAAGATGATTCCATAAATTCTTTTTGCCAGCTAATGAACAAGGACCATAGACATTATAGATTGAACACTGTATTTTTGTTCGCAAGAAAAAAGAATAAATTTTAATCCAATTAGCCTTAACTTCAACCTAATCAACCTTAAAAAAGGTTTTATTCCAAAGTGTGATAATTCCCCTAGATGCTCCAAAAGCTGGGCAGACAATCAAATCCCAATCCATCCAAGAGCTGAAAGTATCTTTAGATGAAAGACATGAAAGCTTTGTTTCCTAAAGCAAAATAATTTCAGAACCCAATAATGACGCTTAATCAAGCATTTTTTGTTAGGGGAATTTAAGCCCCTAACATTCCAAGAAAGGACTGTCATTGTCCTCGAGGAGATATTTCCTCTCTTCTCTTCTTTTCAATTCTTCTTGAAGATTTTGTCCCCACAGTAGAATCACACTGCCAACATTGAGGGGGGGTGTTCAACCCAGTTGATTTCTTAGTAGTTGATCTGAGGTTCATTTCCAATGTGGATTGTAACCCAACAACAATTTCAAGATTCATCTTCTAATTGTTGGATTTATGACCTCTTTTAACATGAGGGGAAGTGGAAGCCTTTAATTCAAAATTAGATTGTGAAATGGGGGGTGAAGAAATGGGATTCAAAGTAGTTGAAACAGAGGAAGAAGAAAGAGAAGGATCATCTTCATTAAAAATTAATTTTCGCTTCAAAGTTGATTGTATAATGTCATTGTTGTCAATACATAATTTGTCCTAAGATTTCTTTTTATAGGAGCAAGCTTAATGGGTTCTTTGAGAAAATATAGATTGTTACCACTATATTATTCCCAAAGAGGTTTTTTATTCTCTCTAAAAAATAGGTGTTTCTTGCTTTCCATATCAATTAGAAAAAATAATCTAGGAAGAATAATTTTGCACCAATAGGCTAATTCATACCATTATATTCAAACTAAATTTTTAAGAATATCAATGAATTCTTGGAAAGAGTTAGGAGATTAAAGGGAAAGTTGAAACTTATTGACAAAAACATTCTAGATCTTCCTGGCATTCTTGTAACTGATAAAAAAAGGATTTTATTTTCTTCATTTTATTGGCAAAGAACACACCAATGCAAACTAGTGAGATTCCTTCATTACAAGTTGTCCAAAGTAGATTTTCCATCTTACACCAAAGGAAGAAATTTAATTTTGGTATAGATCATTTATACTAAACATATTTCTAGTTTAGCAAAGGGGGTTTTGTTCCTCTTGAGAGAAAATAGCCATGAGTAATTATCAAAACCTTTTATGTTTTCCCAAATGAGATAATCATCTGCACGGTATCGAAAGGGAGTCTAGTAGCCATAGAACAAGAGAAGGAGCATCAATTTGAGCTTAAAAGAGGAACAAAATTAAGATCTAAAGTATATTTTAGTTTAGGAAAGCTCTAAATCCATTACCTATTGAAGGTATTTGTGGTTGTTCAATATCAAACATTCTTTGAAATGGCTAAAGATAATATGGGTTCAAAATTATCTATTATCTTGTCCTTAGAAAAAAAAATCTCCATTTCATGACATCCAAGGGATGTTATTAGAAATTAGATCTTGGAATTTTATAAGTTTCTCCAAGTTCAATTCTTCTTAGTTGTATGGTGGTGAAGAATGATTCCTGTTTTAATTTCCATTAGTACATTTGTAAGAGAAATGCATCCCACCATTGTTCTTAAGAATTGAGCATTCCATAGACATTATTTACAACCAATGCCAAATGTTGAGAGTTAATATCTCTTAGTCCAAGGCCACCTTTCTTGGTTTTGAATAGTTTATTCCATTTGACTAAATGAAACTTTTGTTGTCTTGTTTTCCTCCTTCCCATAATTTGTTTTGAGTAGTTGTTTCCTTTTTTCATAGCCACTTTGGACATACATATTATAATCATTTGATATATAGGGAGAGGTAATGCACCATTTTATAAGAATAACATGAGTTGGAGGACTCAACCAAACATTAGATCAACTATTGATATTATCTTTCATTTTTAAAGAAGCTTATCCTAATCCTAGGATTTTGGATGGAAAAATCAAATAGGGATACCAAAATATGAGAAAGTTTGATATTTTTTTTTAATTAAAAGTTAGGTTAAATAGGGTTTGAAATGGCTCTCAAAACCCTTAACAACCAAAAAATTATTGACCGAGAAACAAGATTGCATCAAGCTACATAGTGAACCAAACATTACACATAATAAGATACTGGTCTAGAGGCCTACAAAGTCCCTATTTGTAGCTTCCAATTCATGTTTGTAAATATTATCACGAGGTCCACAAAGTCCTACAACTCTCTTTCTTCTTCTTCATGGATTTTTCTCCTTTTTCTCCCAGGAGCATTGACACCTACCTTCATATATTTACCCTTTGAAATGACAACCTCTTATTCTTTATTAGCCTCCTTCAACTTCTCAGTTAAGGTCTTGGTTCCTATTGTTGTTTTGAATGGTGCATTTACTAACTTCAATAACCCTGTATAGGTTTTATTTTATGGTTTTCACTTATTTCTCCAACAAACTCAGTCTGCCATTGTGGTTATCTTGGCCTTTCTTTAATTCTTTACCCAAGGTTTCAATTTTAACCTTTTTCTCATTGCATTTATAGACTAGTGTGTTGACTTAAGAGATGGCTTCCTAGTTTTAGAAGGTATTAACATTCTCTTTATGTTGAGTTTGAACTTGACTATCTTGTTTCATCTCCATCCTTGATATCTTAATATTGAGGGTTAAATTTCAACATAAAACCATTTAATGAGGTTTTGTTATTCCTTATAAGCTTTGTATAGGGTCTCCATATTTTCAATCACATGGTTCACAGTATCAAATAATTCATTACAAGTGAAAGGGTTAGACTCTAGTAAGGAGAAGTCCTAAGGAAGAGGTGGACACAGATCAAGGATACTTGGGAATTGAACATCGAGAACCAATTTGGGGAAAGCCTTAGCTTTCTCTTCCCCTTAGTAATTGAATCCTTAAAATGTTGAGGGTTTTCCAAAATACTAATACTTCTCTTCTTAAAAAAATTATTTGTAACCTTGGGGTCGTGGATCTAACCTTTGATGGGGTCTTCTCTCTTTCTCTTACCCTCTTTGGAAATATCACTTAAAGCCCCAAGATCTTGGTATTTATCCTTAATGGGGTCACCCTTCTTACTTTTACCCTCTCCAAGTTCTCAATTTCTATACAATCATCTTCTACCACCTTGTCATGCTATAATCTTGTTTTATCAAGTAATCCTAGACTACTCTCCATAATTGGGATTCCTTAGTGTCTAAATTATTGGTAGACACCTTCATAGCCTCTTAAGGGTCATCCACAAAATCATTAGAGTTCCTAGAAGTAGAATTAAAGTAACCCACAATTATTTTCTTCACCTCCTTACTTTTAATATCTTAATTGTGAACCTTAGGATTCTTGGCTCTAACAAAGTTAATTAAAAGTAAAATAAGCCCATGATGGAGTGGTATTATCCCTAGGGAATTCTTGTTGCCTTGGCTGAATTCTTTAGGGAATACAATAAATAAAAAGGAAAGTAGACCAATTTTTTTTTATGTCTAAGGTGATTCAAGAGGACAAATTGATATAAATACATAGACTTAAATTTTCCTTCAAGATTTGCATACCTTGTGATATAGAGCGTAACCTCATTCCATAGGGGCTTCTACAAACTTTTAGCATGTCATGAGGAAGTTTGATCATTATTGACTTTAAATTTAAAAATATTTGAGATTGTTGTGGCCTCTTTAACCGATGAACATGAGAGAAATAAACAATATATTCTTGATTATTGATCCTACTTCCAATAAATTCCATATATGTGTGTGTGTGTACATATATATATGTATGAATGTATACATACATACATACATACAATATGTACGTACATACATACATGCATACATGCATACATATGAGGCAAATCTTTGGTTCCATTCTTTTCCTTATAGCTACAAATGGTACTTGGTTTCCATTTTCTATTACTCTTTTAATTTGAATTTTATCCCCCCTGTGCGACCTTCTCCTCATTCCACTTGGTTGTGATGCATCCTTGTTTTGGTTTTATCCTCCTCTCCATGAGGCACAACTTCATCTTCTTATTCCTTGTGCATTTTTTATTTCATTTCGATTTGGATCTGTCACCTTACACATCATGACCTCCTCCTCCTATCTATTTTCCTATTGCTTTGTTCTTCTACCTTTTTCAAGTCATGCCCCTTTGTATTCTCTCCATTTTCCATTGATTATTCATTCCCTCATTCCATAGTACAACCTACATGGTCTTTTCAATTCAATTTTATGAATCTTTTTTTTTCCAATCCCATGTGCCCCCACTCATTTTATTTTTCATTAATTTTTTTCTAAGCCTTCAGTACCCAGCCACAACCTTATTCATTCCTTTCTCTCTATATTTTTATTTTGTTCTAAATTTCACATCCTTCTCCTTCATTTTCCTCTACATGTAAATCCTTTAAAGTTGGTGTGGCTTTTCTATTATTTGGTTTCCAATTAATATGTCTTGATCCATGATGAAGTGTGACCTCTCCTCAAAATTGTTGTGTATATTTCATGTAATCAACCTATTTCCTACTGCTATCATCTCAACATACATTCAACCTTACTCTCCTTGGTTGCACGTCTTCCCCTTCCTTCCCTCTAATTCATTTTGTTCTTTTTAAACTTCTCTTCTTTCCCCCTTTGTGCGACCCCTCATATTCACCTTTTGGGCACTGCAAATTAATTTTTAAAACTACTTTCAAACCAAGTGACATCCATTATTCCTTTTACATTCATTTTTATTATCTTCGATGCATACATTAATCCTTAGGATGCATCATTTAATTGCAAGAATAATCAAACTAAATATTGGAATCAAAATAGATATTTTGTCAATTAGAAATGACAATAATGTTAGATTGACTTGTCTCCCAAACCAAAAATAAAAATTGAACTACAACACAAATCAAACGAAAACACATTTTTGGGTGATGCAAATCACCAATTTTCTCGGATGCTCTTGCATCAAACACGTCGGGTAAGAAGTTTGTGAGCATAGCTCACAAAATGGAGCTGAGTACTCTCCCATGTTGCAAACAACTTGCAACATACTCCAATGTTGAGACATGTACCCTACAAAATGCTCTTCATCCTTTTCCAACACTCAGTTGAAACATTCGCCATATCCCTCCGCCAAATTCCACACTCATCCTCCTCCCTCGTGAGAATCAGCCCACCATAATTTTTCCTCCTCCTCCAAGAATTTTTTTTCTAATGTTCACTCACCACTACCCTTGTGCCTATATCAATATCAAAACTATGGAAATTAAAAATATTCATCATCCCAATGTCTACACCTACATCTTTATCTTCAACTTCTCCTCTTGCCATGCCAACATAACTGTCTTTTTCCACACTGCACCTCAACCCTTAACACCTCCATGCTTTCATCTTCTACTTTTTCAAACTCAAATTGATGCCAACCATCACATACATCACTATTGCAAAAATCAAAATTTACCCCTATTGCTGCAATTTTTCCTTTTTCACTTTCAATTCCAACACTTTTTATTTCTTCAACATCTCTAGAATCCATCCACATGTCCTCCAATGGATAATTTATTTATGCACTTCATGTTGCTTCTACCACAACTGTAACTTGCAAATTCATCTCCATCATGCCTTCAAAAGACATGTCTTGGTTTCAAACTCCTCTTTGTATTCTTTTCTATCTTTTTGCACGAGGATTTAATTTTCATTGTCATAGACTTGCCATCCTGTTGAAATTTCTTTCTTGCAAATAAAACATTATAAAAATGATTTTGAAAATTGAGTGTTCCCAAAGACTCTTCTCCATCATCACCTTCTCTTTTTGCAACAAATTGATTCTTCTCCATCAACTTTTCTACTTCTACATCCAACAAATTTTGGATTCTCCTTATCTCTTCTCTCAACAAGGTTTCATCCTTGACTTCCTCAACCTCCTCATCAAACTTAGAGCCATTCATGTTTACCATTTCAATTTGTCAACATTCTTCATCCACTTGACACATCGCATTCCACTCACATGCTATCGCTGCAACTTGTGTCATGCTTTCATCTTGCACACTTGTGTGGGTTGCTCCTACATGTTCACCTCTCCACAAAACCTCTATCAAAGAGCTACAACGTTGTCCCTTGTTTACCTCTACTCTTTTAGAGGACTCTCTCCTAATTTCAATTTCTAATTTTTTCATACTAATTTTAACCCTTCTATTCTGTTATACAATTTGCATCTCTTAGCTGTCTAGTACTTCATGCCACTTTAACCTCAAACTTTCTTTTTTCACTTTTAAAGAAGGCCCAAAGCTCAACAGCCGAACGAACGTTTCTCCTTTCCAGGAGTTCCCGAGGAATTCACATCCCGCCAGTGAAACACGTCGATCTGACACCTGATAATATCTGGCACAACGTGCTGCCAGGCGCGCATGATATGACTACCCACCTTAAAGAGTCCGTAATCCTCTATCCACTTCAGTGGAAAATATTTGCACACCTTCTACCTAGCTTTATCTCCATTAGAAGAAAATCAACACTTTTCACACGAACCCAACTCTGCAGTTGTGAAAAATTCTCATCACAATACTTTCATCTCCACACTTTTCCAGTGAGCAACCTTCTCTCATACCAAATGGTGCAGTTCAAAATTCAATAGTTTTATTAAATGATTGAATTATGCAACTCAGTAAATTCAATTTCTCATTCAACCGATTAACACATTCCACTGGAAAACAAAATCAAAGGCAATTCGAACTAGTTTATTTATTGATTATTCAAATTGGTTATAGTCAAGCACATTTCCAACTGTCACTTTTAATTTCATTCTTTCAATTCTCTCTTTAGCTCCTTTCTATATGAATTTAACATCAATTTATTCATTATTCTTTTTTTCTACTCTTCTACATACGCCTTCACTTGTCACTAAATTTTAATTGTCTCTACTTCAACTATTGGATTTTATTTTCTTTGTTTATTATTAATCTTTCTTTTCTCATCTTTCCTAAGTCACGAACCCTTCCTATGCTACTATCCAACACAAGTTTTTTTCTTTTTAGAATTGCATTCATATATGGGGCGACCTATTTTTGATTGTTTTTTCTCTGCTTAATATTTCACCTATCACTCCTCGCTAACATTCCATTATTTTCCTTATAGCTACAAAAATTACCTGGTTTCCATTTTCTATTACTCTTTTAATCTGCATTTTCCCCCCCTTCTCCTCATTCCACTTGGTTGTGATGCATCCTTGTTTTGGTTATATCCTACTCTTCTCCATGACGTACAACCTCATCTTCTTATTCCCTATGCATTTGTTATTTCATTTCGATTTGAATCCATGACCTCCTCCTCCTATCTTATTTCTTTTTGCTCTATTCTTCTATCTTTGTATTCTCTCCATTTTCTATTGATTATTCATTCCCTCATTCCATAGTCTTTTCAATTCAATTTTATGAATCTTTTCTTTGTTCCAATCCCACACACCCTTACTCATTTTCTTTTTCAGTACCTAGCCGTGCCCTTACCCATTCCTTTCTCTCAACATTTTTATTTTGTTATGCCCATTTTTTCCTACTAAACATTGACATAATTGTCAAAATTTTATTTCATACAAGCGAAACAAGATTACCTTAATGACATCATGTTTATGATGTCATCATTAATGCTCCTCATGTCGAAATGAGATAGAGAAGGACTTAGTTATTTAGGGTAATTCTAACTTAATCTTTAGCAAAAATTCAAATCCACGGTTCTTTCACTTGAACCAATCTTGGGAATGTAAGAGAGATCTATTCTTAACACAATTTCCTAACAGAAGTTTATTCAAATAAATCAAACCGAGATTCTAACATCTATGAGTCTAAAAAGATAATTCTCATTACTTTAATGATTAAATCGAGATGATAAAATTAGTGTTATGGACAAATGTAATTAATGAATTTTGAAAGTAATTACTATTAGTAATATAAAAACTTAATGTCAACAAGGTCCAATAATCTTAACTCTAATTCATTTTAATCTTAATTATGAACTTTAATTTAAGGTTGGATAATAAATACAATGTTAATTTGAGGAAGTCAAAGACAAATAAGATCTCTTAAGTTGATTTGGAACATAATTGCCTCTATTGTTTTAAATGTCTATTAAAAAAATTCAATGTGATTTTAGTTCATGATTTATGTATATTGTGCATTAACTGAAGGTTAACTAGTAAAAAAAGTTTATTCACACTTTCGATTTACGAAAGTTGTTCTATACAATTTAATCCAAAAGTTGAGCGACTAGTAAGCTATACATATAAATCTTTTATCCATAGGTTGTTGAAGACATGATCAACAAACATTATTCGTACTAAATAAAAAATCATATATCAACAATGCTATAGAGGTTTAGAAATAATATTCACTTCAGTGACCATGTAAACAATATGATGATCATGTGTATTGATGGATTTCGGTGTTTTTTTTCTAACATTGAGATTTTTAACAAGGAAAATATTAATACCAACAAAACTCATTAACATTAAGTCTATGTATTTTCCATTTGATCATTTGATAATGATGATATTTCTAAAATTTAAGGATGATTATTAATTTGAGAGTTTATTGTAGAACCCAAATAATCTATTCGTTATATAGATATTATCACTAATTTCCTAGTCTTCTTTTCTTTCTAATTTCACATCTAAAGTGGAGAAATTTAACTATTATCTATTTTTTAAAAATAGATTCTAATATTGAAAATTTCAATAATTTCCCAAGCACCATATCTTGTTTAAACAAAAATTAACTCCTACTAACAAGAAACTAACTTGAAACCTATTAGATATGGTTTCACTTCATCTTGCTTCCTTTTATGTTTGCATTTAATTTGATTCATGAGAAACTCCATTACTCTTCTATTTTCTCAAATGTGTTTGTTTTCCAATGTGTTTTTGTTGCAGGTAAAATAAATTTCTCAAGATTATTTATTATATTTGTAGGTTGAAGGGTTGAATCATATTTTCCAATTTCTTGTTTATATTAAAAGTCGTTCGTAAATTCTTCCCCTTATATAATTTAAAATGATTTTTAATCATTACATAATATAAACATCGACTTGAGATTTAAGTCGTTTGTAAATTATTTTTGACATTTTGTGTTGTAAGTAATTCAATTGTATTTGGAAATCTTCTAGTATTATGCAAGATTGTGCAGTAGCTCTTAGGCATGCCAAACCGTCTAGATTCAACATTCCCAAAGTCAAATCTTTTGCCTCCAAAAAATTAATGGAAAACAATGATCTAATCATTTCCAAACCAGAAAAAGGAAATGTTATAGTCATTTTGAATAGGAAAGACTGTTTCCAAAATTCTTGACATGCTCTCTAATTCAAGCAGTTATAAAGTTGCTCCTCGTAATCCATGCTCCAAAATTATCAAAAAATTCATATGTGTCTTATCTTGTTCTCCTTTGATGATGCTACCAAAAAGTGCCTTCTTTCTTCTAAAGAAGTGACCCCTCATATCTATGGGGTTATAAAAATTCACAAAGTAGGCATTCCCTTGAGACCCATTGTTGAGACAATGGGCTCTCCTACATACAAGTTAGCCTCTTACCTAGCCAAATTAATTTCTCCATTGGTGGGAAAATATGACTCCATTAAGGATTCCAACCATTTTGTCCAATTTATCTAGGACATTAGGTTAGACAGTAATGACATTCTTGTGAGCTTTGATGTAAGCTCTCTATTCACGAAAGTCCCTATCCCTGATGCAATTGAAATTTTCAAGCTTAAATTCAATGTTGAAATCGCCTCCTTGGTTGAGTTTTGCCTCAGATCCACTTTCTTTTCTTTCCAAGGAATTATCTATGAACAAGTTGATGGTGTCGCTATGGGCTCCCCGCTCTTGCCTATAATTGTCAATCTTTATATGGAGCATTTTGAAAAAATGGCTCTCTTGTCCTTCCCCCTCAAGCCTAAGTGGTGGAAGCGATATGTGGACGACACCAATATCTATTGGCCGCATGGTCTTGACAAGTTAGAATAATTTCATGCTCACCTTAATAGAATTTTGTTGTGCATCTCCTTCACCAAAGAGCTTGAATTCGAAAACCAAATGCCTTTCCTTGATTTGTTACTTAAAAAATCCGACGGGTCCCTTGGTCGTCGATTTTTCTATAAAGCTACCCATACCGATTTATACCTCCATTCTTCCTCTCATCACCACCCTAGCCAAAAGCTTGGGATCCTCAAAACCCTATCCTCAAGAGCCTATCGGATTTGTGAACAATAAAACCTAAACCAAGAATTAGAACATCTCCGATCAGTCTTTAGGTTGAATGGGTACACCAACAAGCAAATCAATAGAGCTTTCAACCATTCCAAATCTTGGTTCTCCCCCATCTCTGATTCCTCACAACCTAGGTTTCTTCCAGGTGCCTCCTTACCATTTTTCAAAGGAATATCCCAAAACATCTCCAAAATCCTTCTTACAAAAGGCTTGCGATGTGCTTTCAAACCCATTTCTGAATTGAAAAATTATGTCCCTCCCCTCAAAGATAGCAAAGATATCCTTCTAGACTCAGGGGTCTACAAGGTGGTTTGTTCATGCAACACTCTACATTGGAGAAACAGGGCGATCATTTAACACCAGAATTAGAGAGCATAGTGTTGACATAAGGCATGAGCGGGTTGTTAAATTTTTCCTTGTAGAACATTCCTCATCAATCCAACACCATATATGTTTGGAAAACACCCGAATTTTTTTCAAAGAATACAATTTCTTCAAGAGAAAGCTTAAGGAAGCCATTAAAATTGACAACCACCTTGTCAACCTCAACTGCGACGAAGGGTGGAGCTTAAGCCTCTCTTGGCAGCCGCTTTTGTCAAACCTCAAGAACTGCCATCGCCTCCCTTCTTGACCTTCCCTCCTTGGCTTCTCTGACCTTCCTATCCCTAGCCTTTCTTCCTTTTCTTTTCTTCTCAAGCCCTCCCTAACCCCTCATTCCTTTCAGTTTTCCCGGGCTTATTCAGTCTCTTTCTAGAATTGTTCCTCCTTGTTCTTTTTATGTCCTCGTCTGACCTTTGTTCCCATTCTTTACGTTATTGTTCTTCATTCATATTCATTTTGTTCTTCCTGACACTCAAGTGTTTAAAGGCTGTTGCCATCCACATAATTTATTATTTCCATATGTATTACGCGATCATTATCTTTATATGCTTCCTTTTAGTTCAATTGTCTCTGTTTTTAATTTCTTACTCTCTTTTGTATTATCCTTCTTTTCCTTTTTTGTGCTTTTCTTTTTAATAATTTTTGCATATGTTTGGATTTCTTTTCATTAATAATTTATATCATGCAATTGTGCATCCTCATTGCTTTTAGTTTTCTTTTTTTGTGTATATCTGTATTAATAATATGTTTTTATATAAATATCTATATAAAAAAATTTCTTATTTGATGTATTATTGCATTTTATTTATAAATTTGCATTTTTTGTATTTGTATAGGAGGCTATAAGTTAATATTTTTGCATATAAATATGCTTTTAGTATTTTGTTTATATTGGTTTATATATATATATTTTTTCTTAAATATATATTGCTTGCTTCCGTTAAGTCTTTTTAAAATAATTTTGTCTCCTTAGTTATTAGTTGAGTCCTCTTTTCATTTTATTATTTTTTCTCCCTTATTTTGGGTCTTTCTTTTTAGTTTTGGTATCTCATAGGTTTTTATTCTTTGCTCTTTAACTTTTTGAGTTTATTTCATATTCTTTGATTTTTAACTATTTGATTTTTTGATATGATTTCTTTGCTCAACTAGTATTTATCTTGTTAATTATTTTATTTTTTAATCTTTAACATGTTTTTTTTTTTTTATACAATAGGGGTGTCCCCGCGACCCAGCCCAACGGCCCAACAACCCTTACCTAGGGCACCTGAGGCAAGCTAGGGCGAGACTAGTCCCCTGCGGGTGAATCCCCCGCTCGTAAGAAGTCCCACCTCTTAAACCCGGGAGGAGAGTCGAACCTAAGACCAATGGGGAGCAAACCCACTGCCCAAGCCAACTCTACTACCCATTCGGGCTATCTTTAACATGTATTTTATTGAGTTCTTTTCTCTTGAATATTTTTGCTTTTTATTATCACTTCTTAAATTCATTATATTATATAATTATGAGCTTTTAACAATTTCATAATTTATCTCATTATTATGTATATGTCAATTTGCTTTACGTAATTGTATATATGGTCTATATATATCATTATCTTAAATATATATTGCATGATTATGTGCATTATTTTATGCCCTTAACATGTATTTAGTTCTTTTTATTTGAGTATTTTTACATTATATATTACTTCTTGTGTTCATTAAATATTTTTTGAGCATTTACATAGCTTATCTTGCTAATATGTTCGTGCTTTGTTCCTTTTTGCATTGTGCTTATTTAGTCCTTGTGTTTCTTTTATATTGTGTTATTGCTCTATCATGGACTTCATATAGTCTTCCTTTTTTATATATATATATTTTTTGCTTTGTTGCTATAATTCATTCTCTTCAATTCTTATTATATTAATGGTTTTTCTTATTTTGAATCTAATTTTTCAATAGGTGTTGCTCTTTCTATGAGGGTATTCATTATTTTGTTGTGTTGCTAATTGTGCATCCTTATCAAATTCTTATATTTTTAATACTTAAGTTTGTTGCAATTTGTACATGGGTAGTGCTTTTTTCATTATTTTTATGGTATTTAATTTACTCTATAGACTTTTTGATTGATAATATAATATTTACTTGCTATGTTTATACAAAGCTTATCT
>VDFB02298829.1:87224-134706 GCA_007258455.2 Sequoia sempervirens | reverse complement strand
TTTCTTCTAAAGAAGTGACCTCTCATATCTATGGGGTTCCAAAAATTCACAAAGTAGGAATTCCTTTGAGACCCATTGTTGACACAATGGGCTCTCCTACATACAAGTTAGCCTCTTACCTAGCCAAATTAATTTCTCCATTGGTGGGAAAATATGACTCCATTAAGGATTCCAACCATTTTGTCCAATTTATCTAGGACATTAGGTTAGACAGTAATGACATTCTTGTGAGCTTTGATGTAAGCTCTCTATTCATGAAAGTCCCTATCCCTGATGCAATTGAAATTGTCAAGCTTAAATTCAATGTTGAAATCGCCTCCTTGGTTGAGCTTTGCCTCAGATCCACTTTCTTTTCTTTCCAAGGCATTATCTATGAACAATTGATGGTGTCACTATGGGCTCCCCGCTCTCGCCTATAATTGTCAATCTTTATATGGAGCATTTGAAAAAATGGCTCTCTTGTCCTTCCCCCTCAAGCCTAAGTGGTGGAAGCGATATGTGGACGACACCAATATCTATTGGCTGCATGGTCTTGAAAAGTTAGAATAATTTCATGCTCACCTTAATAGAATTGTGTTGTGCATCTCCTTCACCAAAGAGCTTGAATTCGACAACCAAATGGCTTTCCTTGATTTGTTACTTAAAAAATCCGACGGGTCCCATGGTCGTCAATTTTCCTATAAAGCTACCCATATTGATTTATACCTCCATTCTTCCTCTCATCACCACCCTAGCCAAAAGCTTAGGATCCTCAAAACCCTATCCTCAAGAGCCTATCGGATTTGTGAACAATAAAACCTAAACCAAGAATTAGACCATCTTCGATTAGTCTTTAGGTTGAATGGGTACACCAACAAGCAAATCAATAGAGCTTTCAACCATTCCAAATCTTGGTTCTCCCCCATCTCTGATTCCTCACAACCTAGGTTTCTTCTAGGTGCCTCCTTACCATTTGTCAAAGGCATATCCCAAAACATCTCCAAAATCCTTCTTACAAAAGGCTTGCGATGTGCTTTCAAACCCATTTTTGAATTGAAAAATTTTGTCCCTCCCCTCAAAGATAGCAAAGATATCCTTCTAGACTCAGGGGTCTACAAGGTGGTTTGTTCATGCAAAACTCTACATTGGAGAAACAGGGCGATCGTTTAACACCAGAATCAAAGAGCATAGTGTCAACATAAGGCATGAGCGGGTTGTTAAATTTTTCCTTGCAAAACATTCCTCATCAATCCAACACCATATATATTTGGAAAACACCCGAAAAAATTTCAAAGAAGACAATTTCTTCAAGAGAAAGCTTAAGGAAGCCATTAAAATTGACAACCACCCTGTCAACCTCAACTGCGACGAAGGGTGGAGCTTAAGCCTCTCTTGGCAGCCGCTTTTGTCAAACCTCAAGAATTGCCATCACCTCCCTTCTTGACCTTCCCTCCTTGGCTTCTCTGACCTTCCTATCCCTAGCCTTTCTTCCTTTTCTTTTCTTCTCAATCCCTCCCTAACCCCTCATTCCTTTTAGTTTTCTTAGTCATCCGCTTCTCTAGCCTCGTCTCTTTCCTTTGGTCTCCTTGCTTTCCCCCCTTTTGAGTTGTCCCCCTCCTTGTCCATTCATTTTGTTCTTGGCCTCTCTCTTTTCTCGCCTCTTTTGATTTTGTGTGTTTGTTTTTGCGTTTAAGTTTTACCTATTTTGCATATATATACATATATGAGCCTCTTTTCATTCATATTCATTTTTTTGTTCTTCCTATATTAATTTTGATGTTTTTTTAATTTTTTATATTATTCTTTTGTTTATATTTCTTATATGGTGTTTAAAAGTTTTAGATCTTTTTTTTTTGTATTTATAAAGGAGGCTAAGTGTTAAGTTATTCACATATAATTATGCTTTATGTATATTTGTATATGTATACATGCGTATCATTATCTTTTTATATCATATAAGCCTTTAGTTTATTTTATTTTAGGTTCTCGTGGTTTTAATTGAGGTATTTTTCTCTTCAATAGTACTTGTCCCTTCCCTTCCTTTCTGGTGTCTTTCCTTTCACATCCCTGCAATATGTCGATCTTTCATTAATATCATACCGCCACCAGTATCCTCATTGTTTCTTTTGCTTTCTTTGTGTATGTTCCATTGTAATAATGTTTTATATAAAATATTCATACAGCACCTTAATGATGCAATATTGCATCTTTGTCACAGTAAAATCCGGTATTTTCAGTCTGCAAGATTGCGGTTGAATTATTCTCTCGCAATAAATATGTCTTTAAAGCATTTGAGTTCATATTGGTCATATTATGCCGAGCTCCATTAAGTCTTTTTAAAATAATTTTGTCTCCTTAGTTATTAGTTGAGTCCTCTTTTCATTTTATTATTTTTTCTCCCTTATTTTGGGTCTTTCTTTTTAGTTTTGGTATCTCATAGGTTTTTATTCTTTGCTCTTTAACTTTTTGAGTTTATTTCATATTCTTTGATTTTTTGATATGATTTCTTTGCTCAACTAGTATTTATCTTGTTAATTATTTTATTTTTTATCTTTAACATGTTTTTTTTTTAAATACAATAGGGGTGTCCCTGCAACCCAGCCCAACGGCCCAACAACCCTTACCTTGGGTACCGAAGGCGAGCTAGGGCGAGACTAGTCCCCTACGGGTGAATCCCCCGCTCGCAAGAAGTCCCACCTCTTAAACCTGGGAGGAGAGTCGAACGTGAGACCAATGGGGAGCAAACCCACTGCCCAAGCCAACTCTACTACCCATTCGGGCTATCTTTAACATGTATTTTATTTAGTTATTTTCTCTTGAATATTTTTGCTTTTTATTATGACTTCTTAAATTCATTATATTATATAATTATGAGCTTTTAACAATTTCATAATTTATCTCATTATTATGTATATGTCAATTTGCTTTACGTAATTGTATATATGGTCTATATATATCATTATCTTAAATATATATTGCATGATTATGTGCATTATTTTATTCCCTTAACATGTGTTTAGTTCTTTTTATTTGAGTATTTTTACATTATATATTACTTCTTGTGTTCATTAAATATTTTTTGAGCATTTACATAGCTTATCTTGCTAATATGTTCGTGCTTTGTTCCTTTTTGCATTGTGCTTATTTAGTCCTCGTGTTTCTTTTATATTGTGTTATTGCTCTATCATGGACTTCATATAGTCTTCCTTTTATATATATATATATTTTTTTTTTTTTTTTGCTTTGTTGCTATAATTCATTCTCTTCAATTCTTATTATATTAATGGTTTTTCTTATTTTGAATCTAATTTTTCAATAGGTGTTGCTCTTTCTATGAAGGTATTCATTATTTTGTTGTGTTGCTAATTGTGCATCCTTATCAAATTCTTATATTTTTAATACTTAAGTTTGTTGCAATTTGTACATGGGTAGTGTTTTTTTCATTATTTTTATGGTATTTAATTTACTCTATAGACTTTTTGATTGATAATATAATATTTAATTGCTATGTTTATACAAAGCTTATCTTTTATCATTAACCTTATCTGAATAGCACATTAAATATATCATTTACATATATTTTTTTAATTAGGAAAAGCAGGTTTTGAAGGGGCCCCGAAATCCTTTACAACGGAGAAAAGCTGCTAGAAAGAAAGAAACATTAAAACCCACAACCCACAAAAAAAGGGCTGAAAAAAGATAAGACTAGAGAACACATCAACACACATACAACAAAACATTAGCACAGAGGTTGGACAACCAAAAACATCAGCAAAAAACTACAACATTTTATCAAGAACATCGGTCGAGTCCATATTTTCAGCAATGATCTTTTCCTGCATCTTGACCACATCTTGGAGCTTCTCAAACATAATGGAAGCCCTTTTCTAAGTCTTGCTCCTCGTACGCATGCAAGGACCAACCTCTAAATTTTTTACCTCAGTGGGGCCAATATCATCAGTCTTCTCCTTCAGGTTCATGTGGTTAACCTCAGCAATGGATGCCTCATGTTCGCCCAAATCCAAAGGTTGGCCAATCCATTTAATTATCATTTAGAATGGACAGGCCCTTAGCATTAGATTTCATGGATTGATTATTGATTCTAACCATCGTCTGCAAGTCATTACTGATCTTCCTATGTCTTTCCTCCATACTCTCAAACCGCTCCTCATTGATCCTTCAAATAACAAATTCTAGGGTAATCAACCTTTCCTCATGGCTTCTACCAAGCCTATCAGTGTCCACAACTAATTTTTCAAGAATAATATTCATTGTCTTGACCTTACCTTTCACCATCCATTCCTTCTGGTTGCAATTAACTAACACCACACAAACATCCTTCCAATTTTTAAGTTTCAATTTAATTCCTTCACTTCCGAGAAGAGCCACTTCACAAGAGAGAGAAAGTTACGAGTGTCGTCCTCCGCCATTCTACAAAACAGGTCCACATTAATCTCCTCCCAATTGACCAACTGAGCATCAGGAAAATCAACATTCTCATCAGGATCCTTCTGAAGCCCCTTTATGCCCTCCAAATCCTCCTCAACAAGCGAGTCCTCAACTTTAATAACTTCCACTTTCACCCAGTGCTTATTAGGAATGTTCACCAAATTAGCTAGAATTTCAAGCCATTTCGCCTTAACATCAACTTGCTTAGCCTGCTCAACATTGATACCAATAAGGGATTCAAGATCATCCTAGCTAGGACCAACCACCTTAGAATTCACAAAACCCTCATTCTCCTACCCATTATCCACCATCAACTGCTCGTTTCCCTCAATACCATCACTCAAATCCCCTTTAACATCAAGAACAAGGGAATCCTCCAAAGCTTTAGAATTGCTTAACAGTACGCTTCCCCTTCTTAGGGAATTTTTTCTTCCCCTTCACATTATTTTTCACCAAAGGAACAATGGCCTCCCTCATTTCAGTATCTATTTAATAGCCCTTAGACCATGATTTTGAGTCTTTGGATTCATCCACAAAATCATCCTCATCCTCCAAAGGTTCCTCATAAACAAAGTCATCTTCCTTAGAGTCCCATTCCCACTCCTCTGTCGACTCACCAGTTTCATAACCATTGTTTTTTCCACCCTTTTTACGAGAAAGAAGCTTAGGGATAACCGGTAACACCTTCAACTTAATATGATCAAAGATAAGATTCATAAGGCCTTCATGAAGAATAGCCTTCCTAGGGTTCTTCCTATGATCCTCTATACTGGTTTCCATAGAAACAAGGAGGTAAAAAGGAAATGAAACCATATATAAAATGATAGCATATAAATAACAAAGAACCTACCTTCTAGAGTGAAGAACTGCATAATTTCCAGAGCAATGTCCCTCCATAGTGGCTTAATAGATTTACGAGCATACCCACCACTTCCAATGAACCTGAGCTTTTTCTTCTTCGAACCTTTGAAGAATTTTTTTAAGGTTGTCTTGGTCGCAACTGTTCCATGTAAAATTTCCTACCCTTTGAAGGAAGACCAATCACCTCCACGATGAAATCCTCAGTGATATTGAATTCCACACCTTGATAGCGCAATGATCTATTGTTCCAACCATTAACAAAAGCCTTTGTCACCTCAGGGTTAGAACCATGAAGCCTTAACAAATATGGGTCAACACCACCCTTCTCCAAATGCTCCCAAATGGGCTTGTTACCATGGAATTCTTCACAAGAGCTCGGCTCCACTCTGCAATGAGCTCCTCCCATGGTGGAATGCAATAAACGATTCACAACCAACTCTTTGTTCTTCTGCACAAACAGATTTAAGCAAAAAAACCACAAGGAAATCCAAAAAATGCCCACAATACGTGTGAGCCTATCAAACCAAGTACTGCCCCACCTCATATCCCAACCCATGATCTCAAAATCATCTAGAATGCAATAATTATCCGAGTAGGCATAGAACTCAATGTGAAAAATTCAGCTAAGTAAGGAATAAAATAACCTTTCTCCCCTCTTAATCGCTTCCTTGACATGATAACTGGTCATAATTAGAAATATTTTGAAGATTAAGAGGCATGTAATCATAAGTATTCCAATAATTACGATCCATCACTCGTAAATTAGCTAACCCATCAGCCAGCGAGTTAGCCTCCTGAAAAACATGAGTAATTCTCACCTCAACAAAAGAGTTAATGATAAAAATAGCATCATTAATCATATGGGATATAGACCACAAAGCCAAATTAATCTTTAGGAGATAATTTATTATATTAAGGGAATCCCCTTCTAACCATAGTTTGGTAACCCCTGCTTCTCTAGCCAATAAGAGGCCATGATAGGCTGCTACTACCTCTGATCATTTACATATTTGTTACATATTATATTATATCTTTAATTAAGATTATTAAGTCTTCTTATTATTCAATCCTAATTCTTGAAATGTTCTTTTCTTCTTTTAATTTTTTAACAATTTAACTTTTCTTTATTTTTTTGGTGTCTTGATTCATGTGCCCCCTTATATCTCCTCCCTCTTTCCAACCTTTTTATTCGTTGTTCGGTTTGCAACATATCATTTTTACTCCTCATGCTCTCTTTTGCATCCTGATGATGGATCACAAAATGTGATCCAAAACATTGATGGAAAAACTTGCACACAATCGAATCTAGAAGCAACAAAAATACATTCAAGATGGATTGTGGAAATATCATATCACTAAGCATTTGTTCTCCCATTACAGATACAATGAAGGGAGAGAGGAGATAATTCAAGTGGGAAGCTACAACAAAGTGAAGTTTTAATATTTTGAAGGATAAAGTGTCTAAATAACCTATACTAGCATTACTGTATTTTAACAAGGTGTTCCAAGTTGATTATGTTGCAAGTGGGACAACCATAGGAGAATTTCTATGTCAAGAGGGAATACCTATAGCTTACTTTAGTGAGAAGCTTGTAGAAGTTGATAATCCAACCTCACAAATCCCTATGAACACCTACAAGCAAATAACCTATCACCAAAGGAGATCAAGAGACACAAGAATGGTGCTCTGCAAACATGAAGCGAAAATGCTACCCGAGAATTTAATAATTACAAAGAGATCAATCCTTAAGAAAGGAGATCAAAACCCTAAAGTGAACCCTAGGAAGAGGATTAAATTAGCATGTGACAAGTGTCAAGATCATAATGAATGAGATGACATGACTAATTTAATAATGAAAAATAAAGATTCCTAAGTTTAGCTTAAGTGAAATAAAGTAAAGGTGACTTAATTAATTAATCAAGTAAACAACCTATTACTCTAACACCCCCCCTTAAGATGAACTTAGGGAGAAGCTAGAAAATTAAGGACAAAAAGCATGAAAACAAAGATGGGTCCCGACAAACAAGGCTAGATGAGGTACCCATGTACAAATGTAAAAGATCTCTCACAATAGGAGAAAAGTAGAAAACCTCATGGGAAAAAATCCTCTCCAAAAGAGAGAAATACAAATGAAGGACTCAGAAGCCTCCAAACAAGAGTGAAGGACAAAGAAGCCTCCAATCAAGAAGAAATTGTCCCAAAAGATAAGAACAAAGGATGAACATGGAAAACACCACTCAAGCATGAAGAAGCTGCAAACACTGTCGTATAATGACTGTTGAAATGCTGAAAGAAAAAACATCTCTGAAATAAATGATGATCAGGATCAAGAAGACAAGAATTTGTATGAGTGCTCCCAATGACACTACTCGAATCTGATGGAAAACCAAGGAAAAACATCTGGAACTCGAAGATATAGATGGCACAAGTACCAATAGTCTAAAGAGTTGATCAACTAAAAATGGAAGGTCACCTCCAGAAATAGGAATTCAAGAGTGTCCATATGGTAAGTGCTCCATCTCATTGAAATGCATGGGTAACCAGTCGCTGCATCCACCTAGTACATAGGAACAAATACTGTATACATAGCTCACTCCAACACGAAACCACGGAAGCATTAGCACCAATAGTAGAAACCCCCCCATAATGCTTACAAGGGAGATGTATGACAAGTACACTAAAACTAAATGCCTAAAATTAGTGCATGAAGAGGAAACAAGAACATCTCAAGGTGCAGTCATGAAAGTACAAGCAGATATAGAGGATGTGAAAACAAAAGTCACATACACATGAGAAAGGTATGAAGGAAAAACAAAGGAAAAAATCAACCTCCATGGCACTTTATATCATAGTGCAAGTATAACAAGACATAAAGTGATGTGCAATAATCTCAATACTACACATACAAAGTTGAGGCACTTTATTTCAATGCATTTACAAGTGATAAATACATGCAATATGAGCCCATAAGGTCCAAAAAGGACTACAATTGAGAAGAAGTATTTCTGGAAAAAACCAAAAATAAAATTTGGAAACCACTTACACCACTGCAAAGAACTCAAAAGTAGCTTTCCGACGATATCTCGTTTTCCCATTTTCAACATCGTATGCAAAAGTTATGCCGAAAACACTTAAGGCAACCTTAGAAAATAAGATCTGACTTTAACTGGAAATAATAGGGACTTGAGAAAAAATCTCCAAAAAATACTTGCACCATTGGAAATTACTCTGAGTCCTCTTTTCGATGATATCTCGTTTGCCTGATTTTGACACTGTGGGCAAAATTTATGGCCTCCAAAAGAAAATAGCTCTCAAAAGCCAAAAAACACAGTCTGGTGCATTAAATTTGACAATCAAATGGTCGTTGTAGCAAAACTGCGAGCCTAAAAATGATAGCCAAATGGCCATCACTAATTTTTCACAATTCAGCTCATTTTAAAAAAAAACAATAAAAAATTACAATAATAATTCTTTTAAAAAAAATTAATAAAAAGAAGGCAAGGGCCCACATGGGGGCCGCCGCCTGCCATAATGGTAGGCGGCGGTACCTTGGGTACCATCAAGCTTTAATAAAACTTTTTGAAAATAAAAACATGGTTTTTAAAACCTTTTTTGATTTTTTTTGAAAAAAATAACATGCAGGGAAAAAAATATTTTTTACCTTGGAATGCATGCAGGCGGTCATACGGGCCTATACAGCAAAAAAATTGCCTTAGAAGTCAACTGCTCGGATTTCGATGATTTCACAATCGATCTTAGGGTTTTTGACTGTTGTAGACACACTGGTGAGGTCCGATTGGGCTCAAAATGCCCTGAAAAATTAGGCACCCCCTAGATCTGGCAAAAAAATCCCTTTCTTCAAACCCTCACAAATCTGACAAACAAAAGCCAATTTTAACAAAACAAAGGTCAATCTTGACTATTTTGTCAACTCTGGATTCAATGGAGAGGTCTGATTTGACCGTGGATGCACTGTAAAACTACTTCAAGGTCTCACAAAAAGGAACAAGAAGCTTGCAAATTTGGAGCTTTGATACCATGTAGAAGTTGATAATTAAACCTCACAAATCCCAATGAACACCTGCAAGAAAATATCTTGTCACCAAAGGAGATCAAGAGACACAAGAATGGTGCTCTCCAAACATGAAGCAAAAATGCATTACCCGAGAAGTTAATAATTAAAAAGAGATCAATCCTTAAGAAAGGAGATCAAAACCCTAAAGTGAACCTTAGGAAGATAATTAAATTAGCATGTGACAAGTGTCAAGATCATAATGAACGAGACAACATGACTAATTTAATAATGCAAAATAAAGATTCCTAAGTTTAGCTTAACTGAAATAAAGTAAAGGTGACTTAATTAATTAATCAATATGATTAAATTAATCAAGTAAACAACCTATTACTCTAACAAAGCTAAATGAGGAAAAAAGGAAGTACTCAGTGTCTGATCAGGAGTTCTATGCTATTGTTCAAGCACTCAAGAAGTGGAGACACTACCTGTGGCCAAAGGAGTTTGTTCTCTACACCGATCATCATGCTTTACAATTCATTAATAACCAAGGTAATCTAAATCAAAGACACATGAAATGGGTTGAGTTTATTCATAGTTACCCATTTGTTTTTAATCATAGAAGTGGCAAGTCAAATCGAGTAGCTGATGCATTAAGTAGGAGATGTTTGTTGTTAAATAAGATGCAAGTAAATGTTCCAGGTTTTGACTCCATGAAAGAAATTTATGAGAAGGATTATGATTTTGGTGAAGCATGGGTAGCTTATAAATGCCCAATTGAAGGGGATAAAACCAAGTGGCTAGAATATTTCATTCACGAAGGATTATTATTTAAGGGGTAACAATTGTGCATTCCAAGGGGATCAATAAGAGAATCTAATTAGAGAGAAACATAGTGGAGGACTTGGACGGAATTTTAGGGTGGATAAAACTTTGGGGCAGCTTCAAGAAGGTTATTATTAGCCAAGGATGAATAAGGATGCAAAGAATATAATGCAAGGTTGTTCAATATGTCAACATGCCAAAGGGACAAGCCAAAACACTGGGTCATATTAGCCTTTTCCTACACTTGAAAGACCATGGGAAGATGTGAGTATGGACTTTATCCTTGGGCTTCCAAGAACTCAAAAAGGTAATGATTCCTTCTTTGTTGTAGTAGATAGATTCTCTAATATGGCACACTTCATACCATGCGAGAAATCTAATGATGCAACACATATTGCACATTTATTTTTCAAGGAAGTTGTGAGGTTACATGGATTACCTAAGAACATTGTTTCAGATAGAGATTCTAAGTTTTCTGGTCATTTTTGGAAAACTTTGTGGAAGAATTTTTTGCAAGTATGTTTGTTGTGCAGTTTTGCACACACGCCCCACTTGGAGTAGGGACCCTCTTTTCTGGTGTCTTTTTGACTCTTGGTTTTATTGGATCTATCTTTTTGAGGTCTTGATATGTTGGTTTTGTTGGCTTTGGTCTTGCCTTGAGGCTTGAGTTGGCTAAAATTGAGTTTTAAGCAAAATCCGGGTTTTCACCTGAATCCGGGATTTTCCGGCTCCGACGGATTTTCCCGGGCTCTGGTTCATGGTCTGTTCATTGCTGAATTTTCCGAATCCGGGTTTCTGCCTAACTCTGGGATTTTTCGATTCTGGCGAATTTTCCCAGACTCCCTTAAAATCCCAAACTTTGTTAAAATCCCCGTTTTTGCTATTTCTGCGAAATTAGTGTTTATCCAGATTTCCGCGTATCTAGGGATTTTCTGAAATTCTGTCTTGGGCTCGGGTTTCCGGATTTGTCAGACGCGTCTTATCGCTCATTAATGCTTGCAGTACCTTTGCTCAGATGCGTATGAGGATGGATTTAAAGTCTTTTAGACATCATTTTAACTTCATCATTCACTTGTTTGTTGCCTTGGCGTCTGAGTGCTTTCTCCATTTGAGCTTTGAGTATTGATCTTAAGCCGCTTGCGTGTGGATTGTCTAGAGTGCTGATTAAGGTTTTCATTGCTTGGGCATGCTTGCTACGTGGTCACCTCTTCGAGTTCAAATTTCATTGAGGATAATCCATGGTAGGTTATCGATGGCCCCTCTTATTTGTTTGCGTGATGGTTGAGTTTTTCTCTGTTGAATGATGATCATTTCGAGTCAGCTTATCTTTGGGCACGATTTTGTTTTATCAAATTAGGGTTTGACCCATCTCTTCGTGATACCTCATCACCCATGCCATATGAGCTTGTATTTATCCATTAGATGACGGGTGCATCCGTTTGGAAGGGGTTCTGGGTCAGATTGTTTGCCCTCTTAGTGCGTAATTTGCCATATGCGAGGTTAGGGTCTTCTTGGTGATCGGCTCAGAATAATGGATTCGTTATGATTTCCCAATCTTGCACTGGTATTAAACTGATCCTTGCCTTCTGAGGATCCAGAGCACTCTAGACTGATCTTCATAGATGGTTTTTCTTTTAAAACCTTGAGCTTACCTTGGTTCTCATGGCGGGAGGTTGTTCATCGAAATTAGGGCATCATCGTTCTGCCATGGGAATTCATCATTTGAAGGCTTGGAGAACTTGAAATCATTTGCATTCTGAATTTCTTAATTAGCGTCGATTTTGAGACTGTTAGAATTAAGGTAGAATAGATTGCATGATCGTTTGGTTAATAGTTCGCGTGTCGCCGATCGTCGGGTTTTCGAGGTGTCCGTGGAATTCCGGCACATTCAGATTTTCCCGGTTTTGGCCAATTCCGTGGAGTGTTGCAATTTCTGGAGTACTTCAAAATGTCTACAAAAATCCTTCCTGTCTGGATTTCTCCGGTTTTCCTGTCTGAGTTTATTCCTTTCAATTTTCTGAAGATAGGATTTATGGAGTAAATGCTATATGCTTATTTCTTGTTGCTAATGAATAAATTACATGATAATCTAATGATTTTTTGGCTGAACTAACGATTTATTTGACTGGTGATGCTTTGGTAGCAGGAATCCATTTGGGTCGGATTTCTCTGAAATTCTGCCCCGACTGGATTTTCCCAGTTTACGGTGTTTTCTTGGACTGCTTTATTTTTTCTGGATTTTAAAGGATTGGCGATTTGTGATAGTTTTTAATTGCCTTATATGATTTTATACTAATCCTTTGGTCGGAATATGCATGATAAATGGATACTTATGATGATTTCTTGTGAATGCAGGCTGAGTCAAGCGGGGCCGCTGCAGGAAAATCCAAGGGTGACACAGAGGGGTCCTCCATTTCAGAAGCAGAAAGGTTAAGATTGGACATGAAGAGTCAGTTTCCAGAAAGCAAGATATCTTCCGTTGGTCTGAAGTCTTGGACACTAATGTTGGGGCTTGGAGATATGAAGAGTTTAAAGAGAGAACAACTGAGAAAATCCTGTCAATCCTAAGGAATGGAATGATGAAGTCTAGACTGGTGCATGTGGCAGGGTTTCCTCCTGTAATCCAATGCTATGAGTTGATTCTAGAGTGTGCCTAGCAGTACGACTTCGACACACAAAGGGTTGTCAGCACTGAGGGAAGGGTCTTGGCGAATTTTAGCCCTGTTTCTATTTCCCAAGCCTTTGACATGCCCGATTTTCCTTTTGTGTGTGCTTTGAACATGGACATGGCCAAGACATACTATGAGAATGAACCAATCAAAGCTCAACAATGGATTAATACTTGGTTGGAGAAACCTAAATCACACTACTCTAAACTTCCCAAGCAATTGCATAGAGTTAAATTCAGATCGATATCTATGATGCAATCACATTTTTGAGCAGGGTGGCAGGTTTGAGAAGTGCCAGAGTATTGGAGAGTTGGATGGTCCATATGATCACCAAAATTGAGCAGGGAACTAACTATCACTGGGCAGGACTCATTAGCTCCATAATTGACAAACAACTGAGGGACGTCCTGGAAACCAAGAGGTTCACCATGTCCTCTTATGTGATGTATAGCCAGATTCTACCCATACAGGGGTCTGAATCCATGAGGGACAGTTGGACAGGACATTGTCTATGAGGTTTACCCGGAGTTGCACCTAGGACACAAAGACTACAGAAGGGATAATTATGCATTCATAATGCATATCACCCGGATGCTTCAGAATGCTAAGCACGTGAGATTGTCAGATGGAGCCAAAGGGTTGATCAAGAATTATGGGGCCTGGTTCATTCAATTTCCCACCTTCACCTACATTAGAATTGATGGATGCCCGACCGCTCCATATAGGTTACCTCGGTATCCTACTGATCACATTGTGTTATTGGAGATTGTGAGGCAAATATGTGAGTTTGATGCCATAGTCAAAAAGGAGAAGCATAAAACAGGTTTCGGTGGGGATTTCCCTCTTGGAATCGGCGTGGCAGAAGTGTGCCCCTCTATCCAATCAGCACACACCGCAGGAGATGAATTGGCGGCATATGGTCTCTCCTTCCACTCCAAGAGAATGAATTTTGATATCACCGGGGAGGCACAGAAGAAAGCCACTAGGGAGTACCGACATAAAGATGACCTAGAAGACTATTGGGCCAATATTAAGGATGATCTTGAAGCAAGAAAGAAGAGGTACTCTAGGCTCCCTGTAGATGTGATCAGACAGTACAATGTCAAGTTGATCCCGGACCAACTGGAGGATGATGGAAACCTGGTGCAAGATCATGCCTATGAGGCTATTAAGGATAGGTCAATCAAAGAGATAAATTGGAATGAGGATGAAGTCACAGAGTTGGAAGACCTAATGGCCCCAGTCATGAAATTTACCTCTTCATGGTTAAATCATAAAATTTGGGAGTTGGAGAGTCAGAAGGTAACTTGTACCTTCAATTTGATGGGGGACCTCAACCCCATGTCTACCTCAGAGGAATCTGGGGATGATGATCCCAAAGGGAAAACCAAAAAGAGCTCTCCTTTCAAGATAAAGATCAAAGGTCCCAAAGAGAGTGAGCCCAAACCCAAAAGGAAGCCAAAAGGAAAGAAGAGAAGTAGGGCTTTGAAGATTGGAAAATCCTCTGATGAGGAAGAGTTGGAAAAAGCAGAAGAAGAAAGTGCTCCTCCACCACCAAAGAAGACCAGAACAACCAGGGCTTTGAAGAAGAAGGTTCAGGATGCATCAAAGGATGAGCCTCCTATTGTTGATGTGGAGAGTTCAGGGGAGAAGACCAAAGTTTATATGAGGAAATCCAGGACTCCATCCCCTAAGGAGCCAATGCAAAAGAAGGACCTTTCTCTGGAGATGACAATTGTAGAGCCATCCAAGGCTGCTTCTCCTCCACCAAGCGTACCTGAGCAAGAAATTCTTGAGGAGCATGAAACTAGCAGAGAGGCGGGGCCATTCAAGGAAGGGGAACTCTTTGGTACCGCTGCAGAGCTTGAAATTGAAGAGGTAGAAAAGCATCCTTCTCCTCTAGTGATGTATGAAGATTCTCTGGAGAATGGCAGAGGAAACGGATCGCCTAAGCAGGAGGAAGATATCCCAGTTAGAACTCCATCGCCTATGCAAGAGGTTGAACCTAAGTTAGGAGGCCAAGGTGAGCAATCTCCTGAGAAAGAAAAGGATGAAACGCTAGAAAAACAACAGGAATAAACAAAAACAGATGAAATCCGGGTAGAGCCTGTTGTCTCAGATTGGCTTGAAAAGGAGATTACAAGGAAGAAACAAGTGGTAGTTGAAGATACTCCCTTGGATTGCGATGAAATGCTATCCAAAATTGGCAAAGGGAAGAAAAAGAAGGCGGCTAAGGTAGTCTCAAAGATGGAGAGAGATGAAGCAAATAACTGGGTTATCCACATTGCCACCCCTGCTGCGGACAAGACAAGAGAAGAAGTCACTGGTGAAGATTATAATGTACAAACTATCAACCTTGGACCGGCATCCATGGAGCAGGATATAGAGGAATATGAAGGGTCTAGTGCTGTGATAATTGGAGGCTAAGGAAGGAGACCCAGACCAAGCATGCGCTAAGGAAAGAAAATGAAAGACTTAAGAAATGCTTGGAGGAAGTGATGAAACCCCTGCAATCTCTTCACCCATCTTCCTCTGCCACTCCTGGTTTCTTGCCTAAAGAAATTATCTCTGAGATTGAAAAGATGAAAGCCTCTACTCAAACCGCAGCGGATTGGCTAAAGGATGTGCAAATGAAAGGAGATAATGCAATCAAGGATATCCTGTTAGTTGGGAAAGATGCAGTCCGAGCCAAGGAGTTATTGGAGCATGTGCTATCTCAAGATAAAGAGGATATTGACCTCTTGCTACAGAAATCCAAGGTCATCATAGAATATGGTAAATATCAGTTGGTTACAGATGGGATCCTTCCCTCCTCTAGACTTAGTGAACCCTGGGAATGGTTCGAGGCTCTACAAATTCGGTAGAAGGCCATGAAGAAGATCCAAAAATGAAAGAAATCAATAGATGGTGATTTAACTAGTGTCTATGAGGGCTGCATTGCGTTCTTTGAGGTCATGACTGGTAGGAGAAAGATTGCTCCCAAATATCTAAGTCTGGAGCAATTAAGGGAATGGTGGCATGAGGTTTATGCTCCAGATTCTGAGAATATCATAACTGCCCACCAGTTGGATGATGCGGCAACCTATCTAGTAGTAATGGATAAATATCAAGCACATAAGGATGATTGGAATAAGACTGTTGAGTAGTCAAAAGAGGAGATTGATTCCATTAAATGCAGACTTAAGGTATTTCCTTTACCACCCGTTGCTGAGCTAGATGGGGTGTTTTTGAGGGTTCAAGGATCATTGGCCCAAAGAAAGGATAAGGGAGGCGGTATTTAACGCCATTTTGAGATTTGTGCTTCCCTATTATTATAGGGCATGTATTGAACCAGACTACATTGGGGATTGTATCAAGGCTGACCTTGATGATAGATGGCATTTAATGTATGCCTTATTTTGATTTCCTAAGGCCGACTTGTTTTGGTGGTTATTCTTATTTTGTAAATGTTTGGCTGGGCCGACATATCCTAAGACTTTGATAAAAGGGGCATTCTTGCATCATTGTAGGGGGTTAGACATTAAAAGTTAGAAAATAGATAATAGGGTCAAGTTAGAGCTTTTTTTGTGAATTTCTTGAAGCAAGTATTGTAATCAGAACATTGGAATTGTTGCAGTATTTTGATGATCTAATGCAATTGAAGACATTGTGGTTTTCCTGGTGAAATCTCTTGTGTTGGTTTATCTCGCATGGTTCTTATTGTTCTATCTTTTAAATTGCTTGAAGATTTAGGGTTTATTGTTCAGAATCAAATTAGTTTTAGTCTTGTGAATGATGTTTATGATTTCATATTTGGAATGTTTGTAGCAATCTCTGGTCTATACTCCCAGTAACTATCTAATTGTAGTAGGCTGGTGAAGTCAACCTGGACCATACATTTATATGTGCATAAATTAGATTGTGGATGAATGTCTATGATTTGAAAACCTATATACCTTAGAAGATTGCACCGTTCTTGTGATATTGCATTGTGGGTTAAACAGGAATTGGTTGTTTGAGATTGGTCCATTCCAGATATCTATTATTTACATTGTTCATTCTAGAAATAGTTTAGATCTAATCATATCCTTGCACCCTTACCTTTTGCTATTTCTTCATCATTTGATTAGATTTAGGATTTGAGATCATCATATTGCATAATCTGGTAAATTGAAAGATACAGTTTGCTTGTAGTAAGGTCCCTTTGTGATTACCAGCATTTCACATTTTATCTGAGTTGTTTATGCATTGTCATGACCTGACACCCGAGAGACCTTGGGGCAATTTTTAGTGATTTATCGTTGAAGATTACCTTTCAAGAGAGATAAAATATTGCATTCTATCTGAGTTGTTGCTGTGCAGAAAACACCATCAACAATGTTGTTGGTGTTGTCATTGATGTCAAAAGTATGCAGATTGTTGGAGATTGCTAGTATTGGAGTTGTTGGCAGTATTGTCATTAGTGTTGTCGTATTGGTGCTAAGTGTGGATATGTTGTGGTTTGATGTCACATTGATTTCAACCCCTAGTGTGGAGATTGTTAGTATTTCATATGTTGTAGTCATGATGAGAAGGTATTGTAGTTTTTTGTTGATGTTGTTGATGCAGCTGATTCACTTGGTTTCCAAGTGATTTTGAGAAAATTTGAATAAAAGAGTGTGCAATGTGATAGAGGTGTATTCAATGTTGTGTTGCACATTTATTCATGGTTGAAGATATGCTTGTATGGTTTGGATGTATGACCAAAGGTGTTCAAAGGTGTTATATCTAGAGTTTCAAGTTCTGGTTCATTCTACTGTGGAATTTGTGTTTGATAGTTTGCTTGTCTGCGTAGAAGGTTGTTTGGAAGAAATGAGATTGCTCTGCATTTCTTCATAGTGAGGTTTCCTGTATTGCGGATTTGGTAACATGCTTATATTTTTTGTACTTACCTTCCCTCATATTTTTTGGTGTTGAGTTGCTCTACAAGTTCAATTCAAGTGTGTTGGAATTCAGTCGTAGTACATCCTGATGCATAGGATGAAAGTAATTTTTTTTTTCGAGTGGTTTTAGCTGTGTTGGGGAATATTTTGATGATGTTGGAATATTCTAAGATATTGTGTGGATGTTTTGGAGTGTTTCTATATGGTTTGCATGGTTTTTTTGGACTTGGAGAAGCATGTACATGTGGTCACTTGTAGAGTTAGTTTAGGTTTGGCCGACCTGGCATGCTAGCTATATTATCGGAGGTACCTCGTGGATTGTGAATGTGTTGAGTAGCATGGTGATGTATATTTGAGTCCTAGTTAACCCTTGACATGGTTTTCCTTCAATTATTTCCATAGTGAAAGTGTTAGTGAAGTTGATGTGGATCATGTGGAAAGTGTGAGATGTGAATATGATCAAGTGTGGTGATCTAAGTGTTGGCTTAAACACATGACTTTTAGATGCAATGAGAAAAAAGGTGTCTACATTTCAGTGTGCTTGAAGTTACTGGAGGTAATGAGCCAAAGGTTACAGATGGTATATAGTTGTAGTGGTGGATTTCTCTTGTTGCATTGAGATAATGAATATCTTTGTAATAGTCTTCTTCTATTCTTCTTTCTTTCAGACAATGAGTCCTTTTGGCAGTGAGCCTTTCTTCTTTTTCTAGGTAGTGAGTCCTTTTGGTAGTGAGTTATTCATCTTTTTATGGGTAGTGAGCCCTTGACAATGAGCCTTTTTTTTCTTTTTCTAGGTAGTGAGCCGTATTGTATTTGGTGATGTTATTCATATATATGTGAGCTAATCCTCATCATGATTTTTCCCTTCTTGGGTTTTCCACATAAATCTAGTGTTCTTATGTGTTTGGATGTGTTTGCATTGTTGTTTCATATGAACTTACATTCCGCTAATGCATGATAAGGGTTTAAAGGCTAACAAGGGTTTAAATGTTGATGGGGGATTAAATGTTTTTAATGTACAACTAATTCACCCCCCTCTTAGTTGTCTTGTGCATCTAACAATTGGTATCAGAGTTGTGGTTCCTTAGATAAAGCTTAACCGATTGAGGTAGATCCAAATGATGTATAGGAAGGGTATTAAAGCTCCTATGTTTGTGGAACAAATTATGCTTATTGGAAAGCCAGGATGGAGTCCTTTCTGGTCTCCCTTGGATTTTGTGTCTAGAAATCAATTAAAATAGGATATACTATGCCTATTACTAGTTCGGCAAGTGATGACGAGATCAAGGAATATGAGAACAATGGAAAAGAAAGGAATGCTATATTGAGTGGAGTTTCTAATTCAGAACTTTGGAAGGTGATAAGTCTAAAAACTACACAAAATATCTGGACAAAGTTGGAGATTATTTATGAAGGAGGTGATAAGTCAAGCATGAAAAGATGCAGAACCTAAGGATGTCTGAAGATGAAGACATTACAACCTACATGCTCAAAGTGAATGAATTTGTCAATGTCATCAATGGTCTCAGTGGTAAGCTAGAAGAAAGTGAAGTTGTGAAAAAGGTATGAAGAACTCTTCCTAAAGCTTATAGTCCTAAATTTTTTGCTATTGAGGAAGCTCGAAATTTGGATAATTATTCTAGAGATCAGATGTTTGGTGCTTTAATTTGTTACGAATTAAGAGAGTTTTGGTCAAGATGCTACAAAGCAAGAAACTACTTTTAAAGTCTGCAAGACAAATAAGGATGATGAATCAGATCCAGATGATCTTGATGAGGTGGAAGAAAATCTTGTAAAGAGATTGAAAAAGGGCACTAGAAAATATAGAGGTAAGTTACCCTTTAAGTGTTTCAATTATGGAAAGATAGGTCATTATGCTTCTAACTGTCCAATCAAAGTTTCAAAGGACAAACCTAAGGATCATAAAAGAAATTTTTTCAAGAAGAGCTATTATGTTGAAAAAGACAATGGTGTATCTGATGATGAGGAATCAGACTATCCTGATGATGACAGTGATGAATGGTTGTTCATGGATTTAAAAGTTGGAACTAATTCTACTAATTTTGAAAGATGTGTGAAGGAAAGTGCTCAAGTAATAGGTCACAACTTTGAAGGAACTATGGTGGCTGCTTTTCATGCAAGAGAGGAGAGGAATTACTGGATAATTGGTAGTGGATGCTCAAAATCATATGAAAAGTGATAAGAGTAAGTTTATTAAACTTCAAAAGTATGATGGTGGCCTTGTTAACTTTGGTGATGATACATTTGTTAAGATGTATGCAAAAGGTTCAATTAGTTTTGATGAAAAGCATAAAACAAATGATGTTCTTTACTTCGGAATAATCTTCTAAGTGTAGGAAAAATGTGTAGCATAGGATACAATTTGGTGTTTTAGGATGATGGTTGTGAAATTAGAAAAGGAAGATTCAAAATTTTTATTATTGTTGGTACAAGGACAAAAGGTAATGTTTATCATCTCAAAGGTAGTGGTGTTAAGTGATTTAAGTCTCAAATCAATGAAATTTAGCTATGACATAGAAGAATGGGTCACATAAATTTTGACAGCCTAGCAAAGATCAGTTCTACTAATGATGTGAGAGATCTGCCAAAGATCACAAAGCCTATCAATGCTTAGGGTTTCTCTCCAATAGACATTACAACCCTAAGGATAATTACAACCTAAGGATGTCTGAAGATGAAGACATTACAACCTACATGCTCAAAGTGAATGAAGTTGTCAATGTCATCAATGGTCTCAGTGGTAAGCTAGAAGAAAGTGAAGTTGTGAAAAAGGTATGAAGAACTCTTCCTAAAGCTTATAGTCCTAAATTTTTTGCTATTGAGGAAGCTCGAAATTTGGATAATTATTCTAGAGATCAGATGTTTGGTGCTTTAATTTGTTACGAATTAAGAGAGTTTTGGTCAAGATGCTACAAAGCAAGAAACTACTTTTAAAGTCTGCAAGACAAATAAGGATGATGAATCAGATCCAGATGATCTTGATGAGGTGGAAGCAAATCTTG
This sequence comes from Sequoia sempervirens, assembly GCA_007258455.2. Lineage (NCBI taxonomy): Eukaryota > Viridiplantae > Streptophyta > Pinopsida > Cupressales > Cupressaceae > Sequoia > Sequoia sempervirens. The sequence continues at coordinate 113,986 of VDFB02298829.1, read as the reverse complement.
TAAAGAGATTGAAAAAGGGCACTAGAAAATATAGAGGTAAGTTACCCTTTAAGTGTTTCAATTATGGAAAGATAGGTCATTATGCTTCTAACTGTCCAATCAAAGTTTCAAAGGACAAACCTAAGGATCATAAAAGAAATTTTTTCAGGAAGAGCTATTATGTTGAAAAAGACAATGGTGTATCTGATGATGAGGAATCAGACTATCCTGATGATGACAGTGATGAATGGTTTTTCATGGATTTAAAAGTTGGAACTAATTCTACTAATTTTGAAAGATGTGTGAAGGAAAGTGCTCAAGTAATAGGTCACAACTTTGAAGGAACTATGGTGGCTGCTTTTCATGCAAGAGAGGAGAGGAATTACTGGATAATTGGTAGTGAATGCTCAAAATCATATGAAAAGTGATAAGAGTAAGTTTATTAAACTTCAAAAGTATGATGGTGGCCTTGTTAACTTTGGTGATGATACATTTGTTAAGATGTATGCAAAAGGTTCAATTAGTTTTGATGAAAAGCATAAAACAAATGATGTTCTTTACTTTGGAATAATCTTCTAAGTGTAGGAAAAATGTGTAGCATAGGATACAATTTGGTGTTTTAGGATGATGGTTGTGAAATTAGAAAAGGAAGATTCAAAATTTTTATTATTGTTGGTACAAGGACAAAAGGTAATGTTTATCATCTCAAAGGTAGTGGTGTTAAGTGATTTAAGTCTCAAATCAATGAAATTTAGCTATGACATAGAAGAATGGGTCACATAAATTTTGACAGCCTAGCAAAGATCAGTTCTACTAATGATGTGAGAGATCTGCCAAAGATCACAAAGCCTATCAATGCTTAGGGTTTCTCTCCAATAGACATTACAACCCTAAGGATAATTACAACCTAAGGATGTCTGAAGATGAAGACATTACAACCTACATGCTCAAAGTGAATGAAGTTGTCAATGTCATCAATGGTCTCAGTGGTAAGCTAGAAGAAAGTGAAGTTGTGAAAAAGGTATGAAGAACTCTTCCTAAAGCTTATAGTCCTAAATTTTTTACTATTGAGGAAGCTCAAAATTTGGATAATTATTCTAGAGATCAGATGTTTGGTGCTTTAATTTGTTATGAATTAAGAGAGTTTTGGTCAAGATGCTACAAAGCAAGAAACTACTTTTAAAGTCTGCAAGACAAATAAGGATGATGAATCAGATCCAGATGATCTTGATGAGGTGGAAGCAAATCTTGTAAAGAGATTGAAAAAGGGCACTAGAAAATATAGAGGTAAGTTACCCTTTAAGTGTTTCAATTATGGAAAGATAGGTCATTATGGAAAGTAGTTTCTTGCTTTGTAGCATCTTGACCAATGAAATAAGAGCATGTCAATATTCCCCAATAGACTACCCCGATCACTTCATCGATATAGCCATTATTTATATAATGCTTTGTTTATACAACTTAATCGCCTGTATAAATCTTCAAACATGAATCAAAATGCTTTAAGGATATTCCAAAATATATTAACCCAATATCGAAGCTTATTAATCACCTTCCCTTCATATGAACTATATTGATATATTCGGGAGTTTCAATCTGAAGACCCAAACATTCAACACCCATAAAAATACTAATTATTGATAAGATGAAGTCGATCAATAACAAGGAGACTTATCAAAGTGTGGGACATTACAATGAATTCCTTTATTGTGGCATCATCATCATAAGATATATTACTAAAGTATTAATATAAAAATAGAAACTATTTTCACAATGATTGAAAGGTGTCTAACATATGTTGGATCTCAATGTGCACTAGTTTATAAATTTCACTTATAGATTCTATAAAATTTAGACACTTAGATATGATCAAAGCTTGTTGTTCTTTCATTTGCATGCTAAGCATGTCCTTTTTTTTTGGGATAAAATATCTTTCAAGATATTTCTAGAGTTGGTCTAATGTAGTAGCTTTCTAAACTAGGTGCATACTAATTAGAGATGTCCATTGGAAGAACCAAGCATATATGGGCTAGATCTCTATCAAAACTAAACAATCAACCTTGGCAAGTGAAAAAGATATACACAAGTTCACTCTTCAAGGTAGTCAAATACTCTTGTTTCTTAGGTTGCATGGTTGTGGTGATAGGAATTTCCTCCATTGAAGTTGAAGCTAATGACAAATAAATTATTTCATAAGGGGAAGAGGTTTAAGCCATAGTATAGATAAAATTGTATAGAAAAACATGTCTACACGATCCATGTGCTTCTACAAAGACTCTAAATGAATTGGTGGTTGTGTGTTTATAGGAAGAAGTTTTAGGCATGATTTTATGATATCAATTTGATGCATATACATGTAACCTATTGTATGGGATACATTAGCCTTAAGTGTTGTTGTGTAGGGTTTTTTGTTATTCTTAAGAGTAATGTTGTGGGCCAAAACATGTGCATCCTTAGTATCTTAATTTGCTAAAGTAAATTTTTTGTCCTTGGTTGTGTTCATATCTCCAATGACCTTGTTGGAAATTTGTATAGCTAGTGCAACAAAATTTTACTTATTCATTTTTAACACATGGTAAGTGTTGTCACCATTATTATGATTTTGCAAGAGGCACTAGAGAATTATTTTGTGGAATATTAACTTAAGATATCCAAAATACTATTAGAAAGTGTGTTTGGTGCTAACATAATTTATACACCTCCATTTGATTGCTACTCAATTGACACTAGTCAATAGAAGGAAGGAGTAAGACTTGGAACACTAGATTGGGGCATCAAAAAATATCATTAAAGACATGTTGATGGTTGAGTTGTCTTCAAATAATAATTTGGGCTCTTGGCATGTAGAAAGAGATAGGTGGAAGCTGGACATTTCTACTTGGTGGGGTTGCTATATTATGGTTGGTGTTGTTATGTTGAAGTGTCAAGTGGACCGGAGGAATAATTTTTTGGCTTTTGAATTTATAGGGGAATTCTAGATGGGTGTTTGTGGAATAGAGGAGGTGTATAGAAGGAAGAAAAGGACATAGAAATTAAGAAATGTGGGGAAGGTGTAAAGGGTGGAAATGGGTAGAACCTGGAGGCAATTGAATTAGAAATATTTTAAGGAAATGAGATCACTATTTGATGTTGAAAGGTTTCATGTGGTGCTAATTACTATTGTGCATGCTTTTCTATTTACTATTGTTCTTTCTCCATAAACTTCCTCACTTTGAATAGCTATACCAGTATTGACATATCAATGCTTATGAGGCAAAGAGGCCTTTTTCTTTCCCGTATCACATATTTGTGGATTGTTAGCTAAAGATGCACTCTACCTTGACATTGTGATTATTGAGGGCATATGGAAATTGTGTGGACTATCATTGTGCACCTTCATTTAGATATATTACATTCCAATTATGGTGGTAGACATCAAACTTAACATCTAGAAAATATTATGGGAACAATGGATCCGATAGTACTTGATGCATTGAAAAATAAAAGCTTGTACCTATTGGGCCATGATTCTTCCATTCTTAGATATATAACACACATTAGAAGTGAGAAAGTGGTCAAATAAGTACCACATGGGATGCACATTTTCTTCACACATTAGATTTTGGCCCAATGATATCCTACAACACTCAAGAAAATAAAGAATAAGTAGGGAACTATAGTTTAAATCATGTGACTTTATTCCAATCCCAAGATTCTTGTAATTTAAAATAATATAATTAGCAAGAAAATCATAGTACTTGTACAGTATTCCTTTATTTATAACTCATACTCAACATGCTACAAAAACTAAGATTTATTTGTTGCATGGCTTGCACAACAACTTCATGCCAATGAACTTGTAGGTAGTGTAAATGTGAACATTAGGAATGTTCATGACTTTGACATTATGAGTGCCATAGTGGTTTTGCAACAAGTTTTATACCTAATCTTTGTTATAATTTTCCTTAAGAATTTTTTCAAGGCTAATCCATATAGTTTTGATGTCTTCACATGCCCAAGAATACGAAAAAAACTTGTAATTTTAACACCAAAATAAATGTAGCAAAAATAAAATTCATGTTGAGGTAGAGAACCCCATTATGAAAGAAACATACCAAAAAGTGAACTAGATTCTTGAGGGTACTAAAAATGGATGTTGATAGAGGTTCAACATATGAAGGTTGTTGGCCCACGTTTGTCATTGCATTAAAAGATCAAACTATCAATGCTCAATACAAAAAGTAGAGACAAGGATCGCATGGGAGGTGGTTAGTCCCTTGTGACGAATCCCAAGGGGAGTGTTGACCATCTTCCAAAAATCTCCCCCTCAACATTGTACCCAATGCTTTAATACCAATTGTTGGCCCACGTTTGTCATTGCATCAAAAGATTGATCCATCAATGCCCAATACAAATGGTAGAGACATGGATCACATGGGAGGCGGTTAGTCCCTTGTCATGAATCCTGAGGAGAGCACTGACCATCTACCAACAAAGTTTGAGAAGATTTCATATTCAAATTGGTTCAATTTCTATTTTATATACCCAGTAATTTGGTTGGTGATATTTTTATTGAGTGTCTTGCTCAATGGCATGGCAATTTTTCATAGAAATATATTTTTTAAATTGGGGGTAAAATATTTTGACTAGAGCTATGAACTGATGAGGCCACAAATAGGGGACCTCATCCTCAACATGAATTGTAATAACCCATCCTAAATTATTACTTAATTAACATTATTATAAATGACACATGAATATATTTCAAATTAAAAAGACATAACTAGTGGCTAAAGTCAATCATAGCTACACATTTCCATTTAAAATGAGTCAATGATTTGTATATACATTTCAAAAGTCAAATTACAATATCAGGTTTGACTTGGCTCCTAAGGCCACAAAGTCATTACATTGTACAACTTTACATCAAATACATGAAGTATTACATCAAGTTACATCTTAGACTAAAATAGTCCTGTGAACAACCAAGGTTCTCTTGATGCTCGCCTCCCCTGGTGGATGAGAACATGGTTGAAGCACTTTACTGCCTAACCACGAAGCTTACACTTCCCTGAAATTCTTCCAACATGAAGAATACCCGACCCTACATGGAAATTTTAGCAAGAGAACAATCTGTAATGTGGAATCTGGTGTCATTCCCATACATCAACATGCAATTTCTATCTACAAGTTAGAAAAGAAAATGCAAGATCTGTGCTAGGAATGGCAGAGAGTGATATCATAGAGTTCATACATACAAAATGAAACTATGTTTCTTGGCTGAGCATATTAAATGTGTTGCAACAAAAAAAAAAAAGGTTCTAGTAAAGAAAACCTATACTCTCTTAACTCCATTTTGGCACCCATCTCGGAAGGTAACTTTCTACAATAAAACATCTCATAACAACTATATACCCTCTAGTAGCATCTACCCTGAGGTGGTCTAGTCTACTTAGGTATCACGGTTCTATTCGAGTAATAGAATATTCTTCTCACATATGTCTATGAAAGCAAGAATTAGATTACTAATTTACTCTCTAAACGTAAATCAAATACATGATTCAAGTAGAGCAATTCAACAATCAGTCATATCATTTGCATGAATCATGTTTACTTTTCAACATAAGCATTATCCATTTTAAAATGAATTAAGTAAAAGAACAAAAGAAGGTATGTCACAAGTATGTGTATGTACATAGATGAAGTCTATGTGCATACACACATATGTGCCTACTTAAGTTTTTGGTTTGTGCATACATTCTGAAATAAACCATTAAATATTGCAATCATTAAATAATATTCCATTTCACGTTTCTTTTCTCAAAATAAAGAATCCAAAACAAGTCTATATTAACAGTTTCACACATACTGTTGCTTCTTTTGCATTCACACAAAACTTTGATACTCTAACATTGTTGTTTACATACGAACATTCACTATTTTTAATAGAAATGATACTATTTCCTACTAAAAAGTTGTAAAAAAAGTTATTTCATATAAAACATTTGCAATTTACAACTAATCAATTTTGTTCCAGCTAAACAATTTAATGAACAAGACTCTTTTCAGCTACACATAGAACTTTACAACAAATCAATGTCATTTGCAACAAAACATTCACTTTTTACATCAATACAATGTTGTTTCAGGCTAAATAGTTACATTTTATGACAAAACAATGTCGTTTCCAACAGAACATTCATTGTTTACAATTACTCAATGTTGTTTCTAGCTAAACAGTTACAATTTATGAAAAAACAATATCATTTCCAATAGAACATTCATTGTTTAAGATAGAACTATGTTATTTCAAGTTGTTCAGATACTAAATGATAACATTGCAATTTAATGTTTGTTGTTTTTAGCAGAACAAGGTTATCTTAGAATGAACAGATAATGAACAATGTTATTTTTCCAGTAACAAATATTGTCTACAGCTAACTCATCTATCAATATCAAAGAAAACCAATAAGATTGCACTAGAAAATCAAGCTAGCCTAGCTTCATACATGAAAATAGAATGCCCATTATTCAGATCATTAAACAATTATCATTACTGAAATTCTGTGTGCAACTATTTATAAATGAATGATTCTAAGATCAATATGCTTGTCGATATAAAGCTTGAACAAGTATTTCGGTTATGAGACAAGACTCAGAAGTTTCGGGGTTCTAAGTAGAACTCATGCCTTTTCAAGGTTACAAACAAAACATTCATTGGTCGCTTTGGAATCGACTATTTCTTATAGGTCTAATGCTTTTCTTTCTTAGCAACAAGGGTCATATATGGGTATGCCCTTAAAGGCATGTTGGATTTACACCACTCATAATCGACATGCATACTCATCTATAATAGTTACAAAGAAACAACCTGTCGATCATACAAATCGAACCCTACTTGGGTTTAATGAAACTTAAGCTAAGATTTCACCACCATTCCTACTGAACCATAGTAGAATTATAATACATATAACACATTCTCAAGCATTTGTTTAAGCCCCTTTACCATTATCGGCCTAGTTGATAAAGAGAAATTGATACATTTGAAAAGAAGGCCTAGGGTATTATACCCTTCCCATAGGATCGACAATCGATCCTCTACAAGATTAAGCATACATAAATACACAATTGAATCATAATGAAATTTCGATACCCATCGTATGGCTAGCACCATCATACGATTTTAAGTGACAGCTACATCTTAATGGCTCTAAGCCTTGGCCTAGTTCTGTGAGCTAACCGATAAGGCTCTAACTTAGATAATACTTCATGCAAGGTAGGCCACTAGTCGTGCAACCCAAAAAAAAGGTGATCGACATTAACACAATACTCGACTCAAGGTCGTGGCAACTCAATAGAAAATTACATTTTACTGCGCTAATAAATCATTTGACAGAATGAAAGAATACCACTCGCATGTTGAGGAAAATGATAATAGAAAAAAATGAGCTCATTTCTAAAAGAAATTAGTTTAGCTTATTAATCAAGCTTTTGTGAAACTCGCCTCTAATTTCCCATTTCCACAAGCTCTTCCCTACTTTTTTCCTTTGAGCCAGTCGATTCAATTCATTGTGCTTTTTCCCATGGTTATGAATTCAAAATGGAAACAATGGTTTTTTTACATGTTGTTGGGTGTTACCATTATGACATTATTGCCATAGCCATCAGCCACTATCTTGGTTCGACTATTGCCATAATGTTTATGGTAGACCACGTCCTTTGTGGGATGCCTTCATGATTTTCATTTGATTTTCAAATAGACCGATATGGAGAATATCGGTTATCGAATTCAATTTTCAAAAGAATATAAATATGTCTATGTATATATATATATATATATATATAATATATATATATATATGTGTATTTATATGACATTCATTCACATTTACTATATTCTCCATTATTTATATATATTTATATATGTGTGTGTGTGTGTGTGTAAATTATTTGCTTGAAGGAGTTTATGAGTTTCATATGCTATCACTAAATAAAATAAGAACTTTATTTCACTTTGAGCATCCATATATAATTTTCACATAATGAAACTCTTATCCTTTTTAATCTTACTTTAAAATACGTACTTTCATTTTCTTCAAAACACAAAGTTTAGGTAGACAATTTAATCTACAAGCCATTCATTTTCAATCACTAAAACAATTCAAGTCATGTAATTACATTCTATATATGCAAATTAGTTCAAATGCAAGTCATCATGTCATTTGTGGTGTGTGCACCCAAATTCCAACTAGCTTATCATTCGATCCGGCTAAACAATCCTACCTCAATCATGCTCTCATCCTTCAACTTGTCGCCCTGCAACTGCACACACTTACACTTGCAAAAATTTATCAGTAACGTTCAATTCTTGATAACATATAAGATAATTTCAAAATATCGCATAGTCAACATCAATCAACTTCTTTCAATCTATTTTCAAAAATTCCAAAATTTCTATTTAATATATAATGAATTTCTTCAATAATTCAATTTACCATATTATAATAAATATGCAATAAAATTGGGTTATGGCATCCTTCCCCTTGGAAGAGACATCGTCCTATTGTCTAGTAAATCAAAAGAAAAAAACATCATGTCAAATTTGAGCATACATGTCTATTTCAACATCACTTCAAGTTAAAGCATATATGTTTGTTTCAACACCGCATTCATAATTAAAGCATAGAACAACATAGTATCTCGATCCCTAAAAATTCAAGCAAATTTGTTAAAGTCTCTTTCTCAAGAAAGCAAATTTGGAAAGGAGCGTTCTATTTCTTTCCCATCCTCCCAATTAGCATTGTCTTCTGAGTAATAGTCCCATTGGACCTTAAACTGAGCAATATCTCTACTTCGCAACTTAATGTTGCATCTATCCAAGATTCTAATGGGCTCCACTAGCACCACTCCTGGATCTTATACCTACAAGGATTTCCAATCAAGCACATGAGTCACATCAGGATGATATGGCTTAAGAAAAGAAACATGAAACACATTATGAAGTTGAGCTAGAGTTGGTGGTAGAGCTAGTCTATAAACAACTAGGTTAATCACTTCCAAGACTTCAAATGATCCCAGATATCTTAGGGCCAACTTGGAAAACTTTCCAAAAGCAATGGAACTTTTATGAGGTTTAACTCTCAAGAAAACTTTATCCTCGATTATGAACTATCTAAGAGATCGATTCTTGTTAGCATAACTCTCATGTCGGTTTGTCGCCTCCTTCAGTCTTCTCTTAATGACCCTCATTTGTTCTTCCATTTCCTTAAGAATTTTAGGTCCTACTATGATCATGTCCTCCAATTTATCCCAACTGATGGGGGTATGACACTTCCAACCATACAAAGCTTCAAATGGTGTCATGCCTAGGGATGTATGGTAAGAGTTATTGTAAGCAAACTCTACCAAAGGAAAATATTATTCCCACCTATACTATTGGTCCATACAATACATTTGAAAGAGGTCTTCAACTACCCAATTCACCCTCTATGTATGCCTTTTAGTCCAAGGATGATAAGCCAAGCTAAAATTTAGTTTTTCCCCCAATGTAGCATTCAAGGTTGCCCAAAACCTTGAGGTCATCTATGTGTCCCTATAAAAAATGATAGTCTCTGGCACTCCATGCAAGCAAAAGATACCTTGGGAAAATTTATTAGCCAGTGTCAATGATCCATCCTTAAGGTTCTTAGGAATGAAGTGGGCAACCTTAGTCAACTTATCAATCATGACCAACATAACATCATGCTTGTTCTTGCTCAATGGCAACCCTTGTACAAAATCCATACTAATCACCTTCCATTTATACTAAGGTATGCCATGAGGATACAGTAACCTGACTAGATGTGCATGCTCAACCTTGAATTGTTGGAACTCTAAGCATCTGGCTACATACTCCACTACATCATTCTTGAGTTTAGGCCAAAAATACAAAGTCTTCAACTTTGCGATCATCTTGGATACTATGGGGTGTCTTGAATAAGGCACATTGTGAATCTCTTTTAAAACCAACTTTCTCAACTCTCTAGATTCAGGATATACATTCTTCTCTGATATCTCAAAATACCATTTGATTCAATCTCATACCCATCAAACCGATGATCTGAAGGATTTGATACTAGGGTGCTCTTCACTTTCTCATAGTGCTCATCCCCTGGTAGATACTAATCACCTACTATCTCAAGTTAGACCTTGTTGATATCATGGCTACCGGATTTCTTCGTCTACTAAGAGCATCAGTCACTCTATTATCTTTTCCCTTTATATACTCAATTCCAAATTCACACTCGCTAAGGAATTCCAGCCACCTTCTTTGTCGCGCATTAAGGTTTGGTTGAGTAAATATGTATCTCAATCCTAAGTGGTCTATTTTGAGTTCAAATGGCTTTCCCAAAAGGTAATGCCTCCACATCTGTAAGGAATGAACTATTGTGACCAATTCTAAATCATGAGGTGCATAGTTCACTTCATGTCGCTTGAGCTTCCTAGATTCATATGCTACCACTTGTCTTTCTTGCATTAATATTTCCCCCAATCCTTCTCTTGAAGCATCTGTGATTATTGTGAATCTCCCATTAGGATCAAGTATGGTCAGCACTGGTGTTGTTGCGAGCCTCTCCTTCAGGATTTGGAATGCTTGCTCACATTTCTTGGTCCATTCAAGTCACGCTCCCTTCCTTTAGAGTGAGGTAATAGGAGATGCAATATGGGAGAACCCTTGCACAAACTTCCTATAGTATCCCGCGAGGCCCAGGAAGCTACAGACTTCTGACACATTCTAAGGCACTGACCATTCTAGGATTTCCTTGATCTTCTCGAGGTCTATTGAGACTCCTTTAGTTGAAATGATATGGCCTAGATAGTGCACCCTATCATGATAGAATGAACACTTGGACAACTTCCCAAAGAGTTTCCTTTCTCTTAGCCACTGAAAAACTATTCTCAGGTGCCTATCATGTTCATTGATAGTCTTTGAGTAGACTATCGTCAATGAAGATCAAAACAAATTCATCCAAACAATCTCTGAATACACTATTCATGAGGCTCATAAAATTTGTCGGTGCATTAGTCAAACCAAAAGGTACCACTGTGAACTCGTAATGTCCATATCGAGTTCTAAATACAGTCTTCGGAATATCTTCTTCCTTAATTCTCAATTGATGGTACCCTAGCTTGAGATCAATTTTGGACAACATTGATGCTCCTTTCATTTGGTCAAACATCTCATCAATCCTCAAGAGTGGATACCAGTTATTAATGGTCACGTTGTTCAACATCCAATAATCTATACACAGACACAAGGTTCCATCCTTTTTCACAAAGATAACCAGTGCTCCCCAAGGAGACACGTTGGGTCTTATAATCCCTTTGTCCAACAATTCCATTAACTGAGCCTTCAACTCATAGAGTTCTATGGTGGTCATCCGATAGGGTTCCTTGGATTGAGGCTCAACTCTTGGAACAAGGTTAATAGAAAAGTTGAATTCCCACTTTGGAGGCAACTCTGTAAGTTCATCAGGGAATACATCTTGGAACTCCTTGACATTAGGATAGTCATCTAAATACGGTTCCTTGCTATCAGGGTTATTGACATGCACAACATAAATTTCACATCCATTTCAACAAGCCTTCTTGAGCTACATCGCAGAAATCTATCTAAGCTCTAAGGATCTTTGCATTCCACAAACCTTGACTGGGTTTCCATAATCATCCAAACAATTGACCACCTTATCCTCACAGTTTACAATATAGCCTTATGCTCAATTAACCAATTTATTCCCAAAATTACATCATATGAGCCTAAAGGTGCCACATACAAGTTGACCTAAGTTTGAAAGGTTGGAAGCTCTAAATCACTGCAAAAGAGATAAGTATCTACCCTCCGCTCTGCTCGATTACCATACTAGATTTTCCATGAATTTTCCATGTGTCTAGGTCTAATGGGTATCTTAGATATTATTCTAGAATCTATAAAACATTCAGTAGCTCCAATATCAATTAAGATAGAGATAGATTGGCCATAGAGCTTACCCGTTAGCTAAATTCGTTAAGCCTGATACTCTACCTATGTATTATCCACTACAACATGGATCTGGTGATGTTGAGTCTACTGATAGCTTCCTTCCTTCTGCGACCTCAACCACTGATGAAAATTTGAGGCATAATGATCACCTCCATGAGTATAACATCCATCATGATGCCCTTTACGACCTCCTAGCTTGTCCTCTCTAAAGCCCTTCTTCTTATGGTCGTCTTTACCCCTTCTTTTGTTTGCTTTCTTGTTCTTTCCACCATTACCATCTTCATCCCTCTCCTACGACTCACTTCCCCTCTTCAGATTGTGAATTTGATGGCTCTTGTCTCCTTTATGAAATTTCTTTTTTCCATACTACGACTTAGGATTTGAGTCCTTACGAAGACTGGATAACTACTACAATTTATGTTCCTATTTAGTGGCACATATTTCAACAGGTTGGTGAACTCTTCCCAATACTGGATCATAGTCATGTTTCCTTGAGTTAGATTTTAAAATTCCATCACTTTCTTGTCAAAGAAAATATGTGGTAACCATCTCTTCCTGAAAGATTGGAGGAAGAGTTCCCAAGTGATCTCAATGGGCTGAAGATTCCTTCCTAACTTCTCGTTATCCCACCAAGTAGTTGTTTCACCTGAGAGCTGATACATAGCCCATGTCACCTTGGTCTATTTAGAAAGGTTACAAATCCCAAAGTATTTTTCCATCTCTATAATCCAAGCTTCAACTCCTGCTCCAATAGCCTTACCATCGAACTTGGGTGGTGCTACCCATTTGAGGTCCTTTCCAAGTTCTTCTTCAATTCATTCTCGTGGACTTGCCCCTGGACTACCATCTCCTTGATTGGCTTATACATTCTTGCAGTCTTGGTCCTCGTGTACCACTCAAAATTCTTGCTCTATGTGATCCATGCGAGACTCTTGTCAGTCTAGAAGCTCTAGAATTTTCTCTAGCCTCTTGTTAGGTCCGCTATTGGAACCAATACCACCCATCTCTTGCCTGGTGATCACCATGTTGACCCACACTTAATCTTGCAACACATTCACATTTATCGCATCTCAACACTGGGTTCTACAAATAAACGTTCTTATTCTAAATCACATAATTCACACATGCATACATCCCTTACTCATAAAAGACATACACATTCATGCATAATAAACACATTTTGGAGTCTTTTGTTTGAACACACCAAAAATATTATCTAATTTTATTTATATTAAAGGTGATTCAATAAACCCTTATTTACAAAAGGCTTCTTGTTACATCATTCCATTTTCTCGACATCAGAAAGAGGATATTCCTCTAGGTCCTTATATGAATTTACATTAAACTTTATAGAAGAGGATGGTTGAGCACGCAGGATCTCCTTTTCCTCTTTAGTCAATAAGGGTGCATTTGGTCCACACCCTAGAGGCTAGTCCCAAATTGCGAAAATATTTTTGAACTTAGGTGTTCACTTCTCCTCAATCTTCAAGCCTCTCTCTAGCTTCAGTCGTGTAAGGGCATGAGCTAGAGTTTCATCATCGAGAATTTTTGATTGAACCTCCATCTTAGCATTTTCTTCCTTTACATCATTCTTACATGAGGTTCTAACAGTTTTCCCTTTCCTTCGTCCTGCCTTTGACCTTCCCATACCTGCATTCAATCTAGGTTCGGTGAATTCTTAGGATAACTAAATTTTGGTCAAGGGTCAACTATCCCTAGTCAAACTATAGTAAACTCAAAAGGCCTAGAGTTGAACCCTAAGCTCTGATAGAAAATGTAATAACCCATCCTAAATTATTACTTAATTAACATTATTGTAAATGACACGTGAATATATTTCAAATTAAAGACATAACTAGTGGCTAAAGTCAATCATAGCTACACATGTCCATTTAAAATGAGTCAATGATTCGTATATTCATTTCAAAAGTCAAATTACAATATCAGGTTTGACTTGGCTCCTAAGGCCACAAAGTCATTACATTGTTCAACTTTACATCAAATACATGAAGCATTACATCAAGTTACATCTTAGACTAAAATAGTCTTGTGAACAACTAAAGTTCCTCTTGACACTCGCCTCCACTAGTGGATGAGAAAATGGTTGAAGCGCTTTACCGCCCAACCACAAATATTACACTTCCCCAGAATTCTTCCAACATGAAGAATAATCGATCCTACACGAAAATTTTAGCAATCTAGAACAATCTATGAGGTGGAATCTGGTGCATGCCCATACATCAACATGCAATTTCTATCTACAAGTTAGAAAAGAAAATGCAAGATCTATGCTAGAAATGTTAGAGAGTGATATCACAAAGTTCATACATACAAAATGAACTATATTGTTTGGCCAAGCATATTAAATGTGTTGCAACAACAAAAAACAATAGGTTCTGGTAAAGCAAACCTATACTCTCTGAATTCCATTTCGACACTCGTCCCGGAAGGTAACTTTCTACAATACATCTCATAATAGCTATCTACCCTCTAGCAACATCTACCCTGAGGTGCTCTAGTCTACTTCGGTATCATTGTTCTATTCAAGTAATAGAATATTCTTCTCACATATTTCTACGAAAGGAAGAATCAGATTACTGATCTACTCTCTAAACGAAAATTAGATACATGATTCAAATAGAGCAATTCAACAATCAATCATATCATTCACATGACTCATGTTTACTTTTCAATATAAGCATTATCCATTTTAAAATGAATTAAGTAAAAGAACAAAAGAAGGTATGTCACAAGTATGTGTATGTACATAGATGAAGTCTATGTGCATACCCATATATGTGCCTACTTAAGTTTTTGGTTTGTGCATACATTCTTAAATAAATCATTAAATAATATTCCATTTGATGTTTCTTTTGTCAAAATAAAGAATCCAAAACAAGTCTTTATTAACAGTTTCACACATACTGTTGCTTATTTTGTGCTCGTGCGCAAAACTATGATACTCTAATATTGTTGTTTACATATGAACATTCACCTTTTTTAACAGAACCAATACTGTTTCCTACTAAACAGTTATAAAACAAGTTGTTTCATATAGAACGTTCGCAGTTTACATTTAATCAATGTTGTTCCAGCTGAATAGTTTAATGAACAAGACTGTTTTAAGCTACACATATAACTTTACAACAAATCAATTTCGTTTGCAACACAACATTCACTATTTACATCAATACAATATTGTTTCAAACTAAACAGTTACATTTTATGACAAAATAATGTTGTTTCCAACAAAACATTCACTGTTTACAATTACTCAATGTTGTTTCCAGCTAAACAGTTACAATTTATAACAAAACAATATTGTTTCCAATAGAACATTCATTGTTTAAGATAGTACTATGTTGTTTCAAGCTATTCAAATATTAAATGATAACATTGCAATTTAATGTTCACCATTTTTAACAGAACAGGGTTATCTTAGAATGAACATATAATGAACGATGTTGTTTTTCTAGTAATAAATATTGTCTACAACTAACTCATCTATCAATATCAAAGCAAGCCAATAAGATTGCACTAATAAATCAAGCTAGCCTAACTTCATACATGAAAATAGAATGCCCATTATTCAGATCATTGAACACTTATCATTACTGAAGTTCTATGTGCAACTATTTATAAATAAATGATTCTAAGATTGACATGCTTGTCGATATAAATCTTGAACAAGTATTTCAGTTATGAGACAAGACTCATAAGTTTCGGGGTTCTAAGCAGAACTCATGCCTTTTCAAGGTTACAAACAAAACATTCATTGGTCACTCTGGAATCGACTATTTCCTATAGGTATGATGCTTTTCTTTCTTAGAAAGAAGGGTAATATAATGCCCTTAAAGGCATGTTGGATTTACACCACTCATAATCGACATGCATACTCATCTATAATAGTTACAAAGAAACAACCCGTCGATCATACAAATCAAACCCTACTTGGGTTTAATGAATCTTAAACTAAGATTTTACCACCATTCCTATTGAACCATGGTGGCATTATAATACATATAACACATTCTCAAGCATTTTTTTAATCCCCTTTACCATTATTGGCCCAGTCGATAAAGAGAAATCGATACTTTTGAAAGACACAGGGTATTATACCCTTCTCGTAGGATCAACAATCGATCCTCTACAAGATTAAGCATACATAAATACATAGTTGAATCAGAATGAAATTCTGATAGCCATCGTATGGCTAGCACCATCATGTGAGTTTAAGTGGCAGCCGCATCTTAATGGCTCTAAGCCTTGGCCTAGCTCTATGAGCTAGCCGATAAGGCTCTAACTTAGATAATACTTCATGCAAGGCAAGCCACTAGCCGTGCGACCCAAAAAAAGGGTGATCAACATTAATACAATACTCGACTCAAGGTCATGGCAACTCAACAGAAAATTACATTTTACTGCGCTAATGAATCATTCGACAAAATGAAAGAATACCACTCGCATGTTGAGGAAAATGATAATAGAAAAAAATTGAGCTCATTTCTAAAAGAAATCAGTTTACCTCATTAATCGAGCTTTTGTGAAACTTGCCTCTGATTTCCCACTTCCATGAGCTCTTCCCTATTTTTTTCCTTCAATCCAATCGATTCAATTTGATGTGCTTTTTCCCAAGGTTATGAATTCAAAATGGAAACAATGTTTTTTTTGCATGTGATTAGGTGTTAACATTATGGCATTATTGCCATAGCCGTCAACCACTATCTTGGTTTGACTATTGTCATAATGTTTATGGTAGACCACGTCCTTCGTGGGATGCCTTCATGATTTTCATTTGATTTTCAAACATACCGATATGGATAATATCGGTTATCGAATTCAATTTTCAAAAGTATATAAGTATGTATACGTATATATGTATATATATACATATACATATATTTATATGTATTTATATGAGATTCATTCACATTTACTATATTCTCCATTATTTATATATATATTTATATATATGTACATTCGTATTTACACATATACATGTATATGTGTGTGTGTGTGTGTGTGTAAATTGTTTGCTTGAAGGAGTTTATGAGTTTCATATGCTATCACTAAATAAAATAAGAACTTTATTTCACTTTGAGCATCCATATATATTTTTCACATAATGAAACTCTTATCCTTTTTAATCATACTTCAAAATACGTACTTTCATTTTCTTCAAAACATGGAGTTTAGGTAGACAATTTAATCTACAATCTATTCATTTTCAATCACTAAAATAATTCAAGTCATGTAATTACGTTCTTCTATATGTGAAAAATAGGTCAAATGCATGTCAGCATGCCATTTGTGATGTGTGCACCAAGATTCCAATTGGCTTACCGTTTGATCCAGCTAAACAATCCTACTTCAATCGTGCTCTTGTCCTTCAACCTATCACCTTGCAACTGCACACACTTGCACTTGCAAAATTTATCAGTAATATTCAATTCTTGATAACATTAAGATAATTTCAAAAGATCGCATAGTCAACATCAATCAACTTCTTTCAATCTATTTTCAAAAATTCCAAAGTTTCCATTTAATATATATTGAATTTCTTCAATAATTCAATTTACCATATTATAATAAATATGCAATAAAATTGGGTTATGACATGAACACTCAACGATAACACGCTATTAGGGATTTGAAAATTGGTGGCAAGAACCACAATACCAAAATTTAACCATCATATTATGCCATTAATGAATTTTCATAGAAATTATTATTATATTTGATATTATCCTCCCTATATCTCATCTTTAACCTCACAACCTATTGCAAATTGCATAATATTGATGCCAATGTCAACTATTGGTTGAGCTCTATCTATGCCTCTTTTCCTAATAGTCTTATTTTAAGTAGTTTTGAATTCCTTTTATGCAATTGCTTCTTAAACTTCTTGGAGCCATCAATGGATACTAGATTCATACATGGATGAAATTCAAGTCTAAAGGAGTGATTGAAATTTTAGTAGATCTTTTCTTGTATAGATGGCTTGAATATTTTGTAGTTTGCATTCTAAAATGGTGGGTTTATCTAAGTGCATGGAATAATTAGGATATTAATTTTTCATAAATAAATTCTTTGGAGAAGTGCATATTTCAAAAACTTATATAAAATAAAAATACTTTCAACCACTTAGATATCCAGTGATAAATTCATGGATGCAAACCTCATTAGTGGAGGTACATTTGATATTACTCATTTATATAGTTTATGCCACATGTTTAAGCAATCTTGTCAATCGTATCATATAGTTAAGGCAATCCCCACAAAAATAGTTAGCAATAAATCCCTTGCACAATTGTCACTTTGTATCCTATTGATGTTAAAATTTATATTTTCATACACCTATGTACCAACATGATAGATATTAAAAATGTTGGATGTGATCTACAAGATAACCTTTGGTTTAAGAAGATAGCTCTTCTTATGATATTTAATGAAAATTTGATCTATCTTTAAGGGGAAAAGGGAAGATTTTTCTTAAAATGAAATTTTAAACTATAAGGCAAGTTGTCAAATTAGATATTTTTTCTTTTAGATAATTGAACAAATCTTACACCATTCAAAATTAACAATTCCTAATGAAAAGAAAAGAGAATAATTATGCATGATTTTAATATCATTCATAGATTATAAAATTTCACATGAATGAACTAAGACTCTTAATGATATAACAATTAAATAATAATTAAAAAAAAATAGAAAATCCATAGATGAAAGGAGTGAGATTTATATTAAATTGATTTTTACATAGAGTATGAAAAGCCATCTTACACAATCAAACTTAGCTCAATAAATTAAATATGAAGAACGCTTGATTATTGGAGAGATCATTATTTGTTCTCCTTTGCCAAACATCTTTAAAATAATACATGCATGTTTATACTATCTTCCGTCAGATAAAAATTCAAAAAATATCTCCAAAACTAGGAGAGTGCATGCCATGAATCCATGAAATGAGGCTGAAATTGGAATTTTTAGATGGTAATTTGGATGAAAATCTATCTCCAAGTTCCCGTTATTTATCTAATAAATGTGTCTTTCTTTGTTATATTGGACAAATCCAATACGTCCGTCCACCTACCATGTACTATGTATTTCTTTCACCAATGGTGTAATAAAAATATGCGTAAGTTGTGGTAACTTTCTAAGAAGCATCGGTGCCACATTTTCTTCCACCATTAGTTGATATGTGTGAAATTGTTGTTGATTATGAGAAAGATGAATGGTTCTACTAGGTATCATCTTGTGAATCCACTCTTTTATTGGTGACTAGAAATTGTGTTAGCTTAACCATAGCATTGATGAGTGTCAAAGCGACACATATTGAATGGTTTAGGTGGATTTACTTTTTTATAATTAATATTGGGCCCACTAGTTTGGTTGAATGGTATAGGTGGATTTTCTTTTTTATAGCCTTTTCTATTGCAAGCCCAAAAAGATTTGTTTAAATTGATGATGTCCTTTTATGAGATTCTCTTAAGCTTCTCCATTGTGGCTTTCACTTGGAATTCCAATTGTGTTAGAGGATAGATAATTGCCTCTACTTCTACTATACATAGTGGATGAACCATACTCCATTATCATCACAGAATGGGGATGAAAGTCTGTTTTGAATCAATACAATGATATCCTCCCTCATTCCTTCACAACTCACTCTAAAGTGGCTAATTGATCCTTACATTTTAAAGTGGTTTTATTTCTACTTAAGGTTTCATTCACTTTTACTACTACAGATCTTATGTTACTAATCTCTACAAAAATCAAACGTTATTCTAGAAAGTCAGAGTTTTTGAACTAGGGACTCAACTTGTGAGACTTTAGGAACTAGTAAATTGGTGACCCCATCCACCTTAGATTTCACCTCCACATTGAGATTGTGTGCAAAGGAGATAAATTGAGTGCATAATTGAGTTCAAAAACTATTGTTGCAATCCTCACCCAATATGATGTGTATTATTATTTTACTAGGGGTGTTAAATTTATGAGATTTATTTGCTAATTGAAATTTTTCCTAAAGTTGTTGGATTGTTTGAGTGTGTTGATCAGTAAAATTCATCAATTCATTCAGGTTCTATTGTAACCCCTTGATCTTTTCTACTCTCACCTACATTAACTCATCAACTCTTTATAGCCCTTGGTGATTTCCTTGCAAGGTGAGAAATTTTTTATCTAACTCAAACCATATCTTTATCTTCCTACAATCTCACTTATGATGTGAACTTGCAACTTTATTCAAATTCAATAGCTTAGTATCATGTGCTTTCAATTGCACATTGAGCTATTTCATTGTATCGTTGGTCCTTTTCAAATTTTTCTTTGTCTTCTTAAGCTTGTGATTGATCTTTAGAAAGGTGATATTGACTACTTTTTATGTTTTCTCTATGAGATTGATCTCATCCTATGGTCACGCCTTTGACAAGCTCAATCCTACGCCATGTATAGAGTAATTATTTAGTTGCATAAATCCTTGTGGCTTATTCACATTAGAGGTCATATGTGCAATCATTAATGATTGTTGATCTAGATCATATAGAATCCTAATGTGGGGCAATGTCTTCTCCTTGCCTCTAGCTTTCCATCTTGGCCTCATAGGTCTATTTGAATATTAACAATTATTGGTTGAAATTTGATGCAGGAGCATCCAAATTCATCAGCAATCCTATATTAACTAAAAATATTTCAGCTTCTATTTTATTCAATTTTGCTCCTTTTTTTTTTTTCATAGTTTCTTCAAGATAATTTTTACCTTCAAATTGGATAATTTAAGGACATCATCTTGTAGAAGGGCTTGATGGGTAATTGCAATTTAAATTCATTGAGGAGTGGATACAAATTTTCTAAGTTATGAGCATGGAAAATTTTAGTCTATAATTGGGTTTGTAGAACTATGATGTGGAACCAAATGTATTTAAAACCAATTCCAAGTTATTTTCTCGCAATTGGTTTTGAGTCAATTTTTGCATTCCACTCTTTCGTGGGAACTTATGGTTCAACTAGATTTATGGAAAGTTCAAGTGAAGTGAACTTTTAATTTTTGATAACTGGTTCAAATGAGTAGTTTCGAAGGTGCCATCGACATGTCATAAGAAAATGATGATGTAAACATGGGGGTGAAGGTCACTTGGAAAATGATGGCATCAACACAATGGGAGCACATGATGATGTCAATAATGTACGGTTTGCATACAAATACAACTAGCCTAGATGTGTGTATCAGTTAAAGGTTATATTTATTAAGAAAAGGGACTTCTAGAAAAAGGATAAGGATGATGTAACAACGATGCCATGGGACATAATGCAATATTTTTCAAGTGAACTCAATTATTGAACAAGTTATAACAATCTTATTTGGATGGATGTCAAACTTTCATAAGATGATGTAATGACGATGTCAATGATGTATAGAGTGCAATAATTTTCAAGTGAATCAAACTTATGAACAAGTTATAATAATCCCATTTATATGGATGTCAAAATTTCATAAAAAAAGACTTATTTATTATTATTTCTTATTTTTCAAGGATTACTATCTATAATGGATATTTGCAAACTCCTACTAGCAAACTAGATATACATAGTTTTCTGCTTGAACTAGTCTCTTGTGGGAATTTAAATTTCTAT
This sequence comes from Sequoia sempervirens, assembly GCA_007258455.2. Taxonomy (NCBI): domain Eukaryota; kingdom Viridiplantae; phylum Streptophyta; class Pinopsida; order Cupressales; family Cupressaceae; genus Sequoia; species Sequoia sempervirens. Next base: position 92,373 of record VDFB02298829.1, on the reverse strand, counting down.
TAGACATTCTATTATGCATTGATTTGGTTACCTATAGCAACTAATCTTACAACAGTTTAACTTCCTCTAAGCTCAAAGTATAAAAAAAAGTTGTTATATATAGGGAGTTTTCTGGAAGGATTGAAATTGGGGAATTTTTTTGAAGGTGATTTCAATTGAATGAGAAACTAATTGTACTCTTGTAAATAATATAAAGGCTATTCATTTACAAAATTGAAATCAAATTCAAAGAAAAATCTTTTTATGTCAAAATTGTATTTATTGGTTGTTAGATTTTGGTTGTCTAATATGACCCCATATCTAGACTACATTATATGGTATTAGAGTGAGGTTCTTGTTGGAATAAGTACAACTATTGAAGATGTTATAGAGGTTTGGAAGTAGTCAATAGTGTCTCAAAGGCTCTAAGGATTTTTTTTGGGTGTGTGAGAAGAAACCCTACAATTGCTGAGAGATAAGTTCCTATTTTCCATAGTACATGGGTAGAAAATAACATAGGTAATATTTAGAGTTGGTTGTGATAATATTGAGAAAATGCCTCTAAGAGGTATAGTGCCTAGAATGGAGGATATGTTTGAACCATTTCAAACAAATATTAGAAATGAGATAGTTAGTTTAGTTGCAAGTTTGAAGATAAATCTAAAACATGAAGATGAATATGTGAGTGATGAAGAAAGTGTAGTTGAAGAACATGAAATGTAATGCTCCACCACGAAACCCCAGAGGACAACACGCTAAAACACCTAAAATAGAACAATTTTTTTTTTGAAAGCAATAAACACAAGATTGCAAATAATTCAACAACTTATATTCTACCTAGATCCTTTAAGGACCCATGACTACACTAATAGAATCCCATTAACCATACCAACAACAATAATAAATCAACTCTATGGACATCACATTTAAACAATAATCATCTAACAATATGAAATTTTATTTAATCCATCACATTCAATTGATCAACCAATAGAAAATAGCCATAACATGTCTTCTATAGATACCATTCAAAATCAATTTCATTAACTAACATAACAAGGTACATCAATTACATGACTCATTACAAGAGATAGTTCAACAATGAATTACAACATTGCATCATTACATCAATGCTCCCCCGAGGTCAATTGGGGAGATTAAATATCAGAGTTACAATACATAGTACAACAGATAAATTCAATTTAGTACAAGTACAAGAAGATATTCCATTCGAACTAGAACAAGTGCAGGAGTCCACATCATCAAGAGCAGTCACCAGGAACACGAACCACAGTGAGGGGAACCCAAAGGAGTACAAGGCACATTCCACCCGACCATGTGGAACCCAAAGGTCCACCCCTTGTGCTAGGAGACAACACATGGTCCCACATCCAACAAACAGTTAGGAGAGTGACAGGTTAATAGATCAACGGTTTAATACATGACTCAAGCATGGCACATAGACACACACACCTAGTTTCCCCACAACCCATCCATAGGGCATCTTCAGTGATACTTTAAACCCAAGTATCAAATTCTTGCTTAAGAAAATAAGGATAACAATAGATACCAACCACATAGCCCCCTTACCACAGGGTACAAAGATAAAGAATGTCAATACAGTGGACCATATAGCTTAACTCAAAATCCCCTTATTCTCATTGTACAAGGTGGTCATAACATCAAGTATGTATGTGATAGCACAATATCCTCGAGTGGTGTGGTGTCTATAGTGAGAAAAACAAAAGATAAGAAAGCTTGAATCTCAACCAAATTTATTATGGGGAGAGATATCTCGAGGTATAGGAACCAAGGTAGAGACGACAAGATATAAATTGTCATGAACCATAGGATAAATAATGTTTCATTCTTCCATATGGAACCCATGAGATAAACTCTCATACACCCTATCCATTTGGATAAAACCCTATTCCCACAAGTAGAACCGTAATACAATGACTTCATATATAAATATAATCAACTATGACTCAATACATGTCACAACTCATCTATGACACAAGAGATGCCACAGATCAACATAAACCAACCATGACAAAAGAAGTCACAAATCAACAGATTAAGCTCCCCATAGAGATAATACAAAACCAAGACAAGTTGGACTTACATGAGCATAAATAGGATATCCCTCCTAATAACACCTTACAATAGAGAGATGACCTCCACCAAATTAAGTTGAAGAGTCAAACAAAATAACAAGTGAAAGTTAAAACATTTCACCCAAGAAATAAACTATCTTGACCTAATCTATTAAGAAACTTTCAATAAAATAACATTGTATTTAGATATATAGATAACATAGGGAATAAATTCCAACCATACTCACACCTCTATAAATAGTAGTCAAATAGAATGAATATTTACTAAAAATTATAAACTTCCCAAACTATGTTACAAGATCACATAGACCAAACATAGTAATTTCTATCTAGATTACACAAAATAATTTTCACCAAGATACTCATCACTCTTTCAAAACATAATTTTTTCCTAAATTTTAAATGATTTTAAATAGGTAACATGGGAATATACAAAACCTAATAAAGAAGATTACCACATTTAATCGCTTGCACGGAAAGCACACTGCTCTGTGCATCTACAAAGGACTGTACATGTAATAAGAAATAAACGGGTAATAAACAAGAACAAATCTCAGTCGTAATATACTACCATAGAATTGTATGTTTTTTGAAATCTTTATTAATTAATAGGACATTGTCAGCATGCAAATGGCATCATCTAGGAAAATCATTCTCAATCCTCCAAGTTAATCTCGCAATATTTCTCAATGTGGTAAGACTATCAACTCATAAAGAGTTAATACATTCATAAAGGAATTTATGAGAAGGAAATTTCGCAACCACTATTTTATGCCTAACTTCTTCCTTCATCAAAACCAGAGTCAGATATTTCTTTGGGGAATATTCAGAGCAGAAATATTCGAATTTTCAAGCAATTTTAGGGTTTGAGCAAATTTTTTTTGAAAGTTCGTAATATGTGATATGAATTTTCTAGCGCATATGCATATCATAATTGAGCTTGACATTAACTAACTATGAGGTACAAGAATTTTGTTGTTATCCTAATATTATTATTTGTGAATCTCCTACATATTTGAATCGGTACATGGATATCCATCTTATTAATATTTTATTGAGATGTTTACTTGTGTCATGATTGATCAAGTGCAACTTCATATGCCTCCCTTGTTTCACAAAATTATTTTCAAATTGAAGGGCTTTGATATGCATACAAACTATTTGAATGGCTTAAACCAAGTCTCCCTCCACAGAACAGGTGGTAAAAGTTTAGTTCAAATATCAACTTCATTCTTAGAGTTTCCCTTAACAAGACATAAACTGTAAATTAGAAAATAAACGACAAACCCTTAACAAAACATGACAAGTTCTAAAAGAAAATATATATATATACTCAGCCAATTTCATTTAATGACACTGTGGGTTTCTCCAAAGTAAACCTCTGTATTTGTTCATGGTAACGTGTGCTCTCATTAGTATTTGTTGATTTCTGATAGAAGTATGCTTATTTACTTTCAGTTTTATCGTCATCTAAAATAATTGAGTAGTGTATGGAATGCCCATTCTAATTTACAGTCCAGGTATAAATGCACCAATACAAGGTTTACAGCCCATTATAAACCATTATAATACGTAACCTCTCGAAACTAAAATCACAATCACATATAATCATTAGAAGAAGGGGAACAAAACTACCTGCTCCAGATATCCACTGCCTGTAAGCATTCTGGTGCTCCCACATTCAAAAGCGATAGACATTTATTATCCAACTATAATCAGTACACTAAGGGACCATTTTGCATAGACAATATCTCTTTCAGTAACAAAAAGCTTTGCCATGCCATCCCAACCGGACGTCTTCATGGCCTTCTCTGCAATCTTCTTCCTGCTTCCGCTCATTTTGCTGTTGTGATTCGATCTTCTCACCTCCTATTCGGATCTTCAATGATAGCAAATGCCAATGCTCTGAAAACTTCAACCATCCGTTCCCTCCGGTCTCAAATACCCTTAAAACACACCAATTTCCCCCAGTTACCAGGCAAAATCAACAACGTATGAAAAAATTTCAAACCAATTATTCTTTTCGCCAAAAACTCCAATTCTCCCCACCATGATCCACAATCAATCCCATAAAAATTGTTTTTTTTTCCGCAGAAAAATTTTCTCCCCTTCCTTGAAAGAAACAATAACTGAATCCCGAAAAAATGCCAGTCCCCATTAAGAAAATTAAACCCCAAAATGTAACTGTAAACTAACTAATTTCCAAAAAGAAATAAAACAAAAAGGATAGTAACTTTCTTTCAATTTTTCCCCAAAAAATCTTTTTTTTTCCTAAATAAAACAAAAAAGTAAAATCCTCCTTCCTGTACACATTTAAATTTGGACGCTTAATTTATTCAAATTCATCCCCTTTCGTCTTATTTTCGTTAATTAAGTAATACTGCTATTATTTAATTAATATCTTTAATTCTGCCAAATCCCTAAGGTATTTAATCAATAATACCTTATCTCTTTAATCCTCCTTCCATCAATTGAATTAAATAAATATTCCCCTTCATGTCACATCCTCCATCATTTTTATCTTATCCTAATCCATCTTCTAATTTCATCATTAAGGTGTGCACATACCTAATCCTTGATTATGATGTGTCACATCCTCCAACTTTTGCAAGTTGGCCTTTAATCTCTCTTAGCCACCTAACCTTCCTCTAACCCCTCATCAACTTGTCTAATCACCCCCTTTAGTCAACTCTTCCCATCCCCCAAAGAATTTTTAATTCCTTTTTGTCTTCCCAAAGTCCTTTGAGGAATTTTTAATTCCACTCTCATCTTTCAAAGAATATTAAATTCTTTTTCTTTTCCCCATATTTTTTATGACATGTGTCTTTGGTCAACCTTATTAAAGGCTTTCTCTTTTTGGACAAGGCACTCCACTTCCCCATGTGAATTTTTAATTCATATTTAATCCCCCAATGCATTTAAAGAATTTTAAATTCCTTCCCTCTTCCCCATGAAAATATTTGAGGAATTTTTAATTCCCTACTTGTCCTCTCACCCACATGGGGACAAGTACCTCCTTTATGAAGAGATCTTGTCCAATCCCAAAGTACTTT